>JAHHZJ010004395.1:0-10757 GCA_021437245.1 Aegilops speltoides | reverse complement strand
TGTCAACTAGAGTGCCTTATCTTCCTGTTAGGCGGGTTATTCTCAAGAGGAGTGGACTCCCTCATTCACGAGAAAATGGTGGTATCCGGATGCCCTCCCATGCTTTTGGCAAACTAAATCAAAATAATTAAACAAAACTCCCTTGGGACCCGTTAAATGTTGGAGGCACTCTTGTTTCGAGGAAGCCATGGATTGATGCTTGTGGAGGAAGGGAGTATAAACTTTACCATTCTGTTTGGGAACCGCCTATAATGTTAGATGGAAGATATCGCCCTTTTAGTTGTTATGTTGACAATGAAAGTATGCCCTCAAAATATAATTTATCTCTATTTCAAACCGAGCCGCACCTCTACAATCCCCGCTTCCCTCTGGAAGGGCCTATCTATTTACTTTATGTTGAGTCATCACCTTCTTATTAAAAAGCCCCATTGAGAGCACACTGTCGTTTGCATTCATTATTATTGGTTTATATTGGGTATGACTTGACGGATCTCTTTTACCATGAATTACAATGTTTAGTCAGTCCTTGATCTTTAAAGGTGCTCGATTTATGTTTTTGGTCTCGAAAGGGCTAGCGAGATACCATTTTGTTATATCATGTTATGATTATTTTGAGAAAGTGTTGTCATCCGAGTTTTATTATTATGGCTCGCCTGATTATGCTATTGATATGAGTAATTGTGAGACCTATGTGTTATTGTGAGTATGGTTAGTTCAAAATATTGGCTGAAACTTGAATGCTGGCTTTTCATGTTTACAACAACAAGAGCAAAAGTTTGTAAAAGTTTTTTTTTCTTCAGTTTGTCAACTGAATTGCTTGAGGACAAGCAAGGGTTTAATCTTGGGGAGTTGATACGCTCCGTCGATCTACTTTTCCAAACACTTTGCCCTTGTTTTGGACTCTAACTTGTATGATTTGAATGGAACTAACCGGATCGACGTGTTTTAAGAATGCCATGGTGTTGTTTTTGTGCAGAAAATAAAAGTTCTGGAATGACCTAAAACTCCACGAACACCTTAGAAAAAACAATAAAAATCCTCGCCAAAGATGAAGACCAGGCCCACACCGCCACGAGGGGGGCGCCCGGCCGCCTCTACCTCGGCCTCGGTGGCCCTCCGACTAACTCCATATATTGGCTTTGGAGAAAAAAAAGAGAAGAAATCATCGCGTTTTTATGATAGAGAGCGCCATGCCCTAATCTCTCGGAGGGCTGATCTGAGTCCGTCGGGTTCCGAGAGGGGATTCGCGCGTCATCATCAACCATCCTCCATCACCAATTTCATGATGCTCACCGCCGCATGAGTAATTGCATCGGGCTTGTGGACGGTGATGGGTTGGATGAGATTTATCATGTAACCGAAGTTAGTTTTTTAGGTTTGATCCCTAGTATCCATTGTGTTCGAGATTGATGTTGCTATGACTTTGCTATGCTTAATGCTTGTCACTAGGGCCCGAAAGTGCCATGATTTCAGATCTAAACCTATTATGTTTTCATGAATATATGTGTGTTCTTGATCCTATCTTGCAATTCTATAGTCACCTACTATGTGTTATGATCCGCAACCCAGTGACAATAATCGGGACCATCCGGTGATGACCATAGTTTGAGGAATGTGACCATAGTTTGAGGAGTTCATGTATTCACTATGTGCTAATGCTTTGTTCCGGTTCTCTATTAAAAGGAGGCCTTAATATCCCTTAGTTTCAATAGGACCCGCGCCACGGGAGGGTAGGACAAAAGATGTCATGCAAGTTCTTTTCCATAAGCACGTATGACTATATACGAATACATGCCTACTACATTGATGCGGAGCTAGTTCTGTCACCCTATGTTATGATTAATAGAACCCATCCGATAATTATCCATCACTAATCCGGTGCCTCGGTTTTTCCATATTTGGTTCTCCTTATTTACTTTTTTCCCATTTTACAATCACTAAAATACCAAAACATTACCTTTTGTTTTACTTTTTGTTACCTACACCATTTATTTTTGCTACTAAACACTTTGCGGAACAAGTTTCCGGTGTGGTTGAATTGACAACTCAGCTGCTAATACTTGAGAATATTCTTTCCCCCTTGTGTCGAATCAATAAATTTGGGTTGAATACTCTACCCTGAAAACTATTGCAATCCCCTATACTTGTGGGTTATCAATTCTATTTGCAAGCTTTAGTAACATCAATACCTTCCAATTCAACGGGGAATGTCACATAATTTCTTTATATAAATCATAGGGTATTGCCTAGCACTAGCACCCATATCACATAAGCCATGATAACAATGACTCCTATTTTAAAAATAACACAAAAGTTCATGTATCTTAGTATCCCGAAAATTAGGCCCTCCATGAAATAAATAACATGCCCATCTAAATCATCATCCAAGAGATCTTTAACCATAGCAATACTAGGTTCAACTTTGATTTGCTAAGGAGATGTATAAGTCCTAGTATTACTCTTACAACAACAAGGGTTTTAGCATGATCCTTTATCCTAATAGGAAAAGGGGTTTTCAACATATGTAGTGGAATAATAGGGCCTATAAGTGATTTTTGTTCAACAAGAATAGGGCAACTACTTCTACTTCAATGGGAGGATTATTTTAAACCACTTCTCCTTAGGGAGATCCGGAGTACAAAATATTCACGAAAAGCTACTATCTCATACAAGTCCATATTTAGCGCTAAATCTCAAAGGCATCGGATCCATAAAAGATTTAACACAATCAAACTTAGGTGCCATACCGCCCTTACCATCATCGGAACCCCAATTTGAGTTTTTAATTCTTTCCAATTAGTCCCATTTTATTCAATAGTCTTAAAATATAAGAACCAAAGCAGAACTATCGAGCATGTTGCATCATTGGGAGAAAACAGCATAAAA
This sequence comes from Aegilops speltoides, assembly GCA_021437245.1. Taxonomy (NCBI): domain Eukaryota; kingdom Viridiplantae; phylum Streptophyta; class Magnoliopsida; order Poales; family Poaceae; genus Aegilops; species Aegilops speltoides. The sequence continues at coordinate 7,871 of JAHHZJ010004395.1, read as the reverse complement.
ATTTTGAATAATCATTTCTCCGGAGAGCTCATGATTGGGGCATGAAATAACATTGACTTAAGCCTCCCCTTGAGGATGCTTTTCCTTTGAGGCCAAACTATATATGTAATTACAACACGAGACAAGATGCATAGGATAGAACTTCGTGAAATTCCAACTTCAATTTATAATTCCAAGATCCGATCATCACATGCCTATACCATATCAATGCATCTCCTTCAAAGATAAAGGAAGACCTTCCTTTGACAACATCATCGAATACCAAGTTAAATAATCCACAAATTCATCCACAAAGATAAGGTTAAAGATGCAATGTTCCATCTCCGCAAATGGATTACTAGCAGTTTCTATCATCCCGGGGAATCTCAAAGTAAATATTTTCAATAGGTTCAGAGGTTGAGGAGCAACTTTTGTTTTTGGTCGGGGTGAAATACCCAACAAGCCCCTCAAAGGATTAGTTCCCATAGTGACAAGTAAGAAAATTTCAGCAATATATAAATGTTTCCACAAGTTCCACTCACCAAAAGCGCTATGCTCCCCAACAACGCAAAAAGTCTTGATGACCCACGTAAAGGGATCTTCGTAGTCCTTTTGATAAATAAAGGCAACCCAACAAGGAGCGAGAAATGACAAGCTTTTAGGGTTTTCTATAAGCCCTGAAATTGAGGAGGAATAGTTTTGTGATAAGATAAATTGTAACGGGTAACGCAATGAAAGTAAATAAAGTTCGCAAGGTGGCCCAATCCTTTTTGTAGCAAAGGACAAGCCGGACAATTTTTTATAATGAGAAAAGAGCCCCGAGGACACATGGGAATTATCCGGTTGTTTTCATCACGCCATATGATTCGCGTCGTTTTGAGAATTTGATATGTGGGTGGACGGTGCTTGGACGCCCTTACTTGGACAAGCATCCCACTTATGATTAATCCCTATTGCAAGCATCTCAATCAAAGAAGTATTAAGGTAAACCTAACCACAAAATTAGACATATGGATCCAAATCAGCCCCTAACGAAAACGGATAAACTAGGGTTTAAGCTTCAACCCTCCCCTACATTATTACTTCCCAATGCCTTCCTCTAGGCCCAAATAATTGAAGTGTCATATAGTCGACGTCACATAACACCACTAGGGAAAGACAACATACATCTCATCAAAATATCGAACAATACCAAATTCACATGACTACTAATAGAAAGATTCACCATGTCCTCGGAACAAACGAATTACCAAAAGCATATTCAAGTCCATAATCGAATAATAATAAGCATTAAGGGTATGAACATATGATCTTCCACCAAGTAAACCAATTAGCATCAACTACAAGGAGTAATCAACACTACTAGAACCCAGTACCAATTTTGGGTTTTGATACAAGATTGGATACAAGAGATGAACTAGGGTTTGAGAGGAGAGGGGGAAGAGTTGATGGAGATTGACCCCCCCCGATGGAGGATCGGGGATGACAATGGTGATGATTTCCCCCGGGGAAGTTTCCAAATACTTCCCGCTCAGATTGGTTTCCAAGGTTCCCCTTGGGGGAGTTTGAAGCTTGCCCCATTTTTCCGGGTAAAAGCCTTCATATAGCACAAGATGGACACGAGGGCCACCGGGGGAGACAGGGCCGACCCTCCCCGCCGGTGTGGGCCCCCTCGGTTTTCCCAAAATTTTATTAATTCCAAAAATAAGTTTTGTGGAGTTTGGATTTTGGCTGCAGATAGGTTTCAATATTTGCCCTTTTCCAAATTCATTCCCGGTATTCCCCTCTTCATGGTTAGGATGAAGTATGTCTAGAGGGGGGTGATTAGACTACTTGACAACTTAAAAGTTTAGCCTTTTGATTAGGGCAAGTTTTTAGCAAGTTCACAATGATGACCAAGTCAAGTATCACCCACAATGCAATTCTAGAGTTATGGCAGCGGAAAGTAAATTGCACATATAGTAATAAGGGTGGAGAAAGAAACGAATTTGGAACACGGAGATTTTTCTCGTGGTTCCGATAGGTGGTGCTTCGCAATCCACGTTGATGGAGACTTCAACCCACGGAGGGAAGGCCGAGTCCACGGAGGGCTCCACCCACGAAGGGTCCCGGAAGCAACCTTGTCTATGCCATCATGGCCTCGCCCACGGAGGACTAGCCTTTGGGAGATCTTCACGGTGGCGATCTCCTTGCCCTTACAAACTTTTGGTTCAACTCCACATCTTGGGAGGCTCCCAAGCACACCTAACCAATCTAGGAGGCACCACCTCCAAAAGGTAATAATGGTGTTGGTGATGATGAACTCCTTGCTCTTGTGCTTCAAATGATTCCCCAACACTCAACTCTCCTCCGATTTGGCTGTGGTGGAAGAAAGGATTGAGGGAAAGCAACTTGGGAAGGCTAGAAATCAAGTTTCATATGGTGGGAGGGGCAACTTGATCTCAACACAAGGGTAGGTAGTTTTTTCTCGAAATGGGTAGGGTGGTAGTTCTTTTGATGGCTCTTCCACGAATGAAGAGGAGGTGGGGGATTTATAGCCTAACAAATCCAACCTTACACATTTGACCAATCTGGCCGACCGGGACAACCGGTGAGACCGAAAGTTCAAATTTGAACTTGGGATTTTCGTGGGACCGAAAAACAATCTTGTTAGTCCGATTCTTCCAAAGTCTAGGGTTTGCCAATCTTGGGACCGATTTCTCATCTCGGTGACACCGATTTGAGTCGAGTTCAAGCTTGGCAACACCAATTTCGTATGACCAGTTTGGAATCGAAAATCCAAATTTTAGGGTTTGGGTATATGGGAGGTGGTTCATCTCGGGTGTGAGTTTGGAATCGGGGGACCGAGATTACTTATAGGTTTATGTTGGAATGAAAGATTGCCATAGTTTGAGAGAAAATCACTAAGCACTTAGAGAACCGATCATCATCATAACCTCATCCCTTTAATAGTATTGGCTTTTATGGACTCAATGTGATCTTGGATCACTAAACCAAAAATAGAGTCTTGAGCTTTTGCCAATGTTTTCCTTAGCATTTTGAGGGGTCCACATCATCCCATTGCCATACCCATATCAAGAACTTTCAAATATTCTCAAGAAATGATTAGTTCAATGATATATATGTTGTTATTAATTACCAAAACCACCGGGATTAGTTGCACCAATCCCCCTTTTGGTAATTGATGACAAATATAGATCAAACTTCACAAATGATATAATCAATGAATAACATTCTTTGAGAAGTATGTGATAAGCAAGAGCTCCCCAAATTTGTGCATTATTTAAGATTTGGTTGAATGCAAATGCACAATCGAAGGATCATGGGTCACTCTTCCATGTCACATACATCTTGGTGGGCACAAAATGATAAGAATGAATAGCATGCACCCAATCACCAAGACATGAGTAAGGATCATACAAGATATGAATGGAATATGATAAGCATTAACACATTAAGCATAGTAGATCAAGCACTCATCAAGATAGAGCAAACGAGTATCAAACACACGAAATGTCTCAAAGAACTCAAAAGTATCTCAAGGAAAAGCAAAAAAGAGCAAAAACGAGCACTCTCTCTTCGTCCTATGATCTATACATTTCCCTTTGGCAACAAGTTACCAAAAGTTCGAAGGTATAGAGCTAATCGTCACTAGGGACTCCCTTGGCGGCTCTGTCGCCGATGGAGGGAGATATGATTGCAAAAGCTTAAGTTTGTGGAGGAGGAGGGACTGAGCCGGTCGCCGATGGAGCTGGGAGGCTGGTAGTAGCCCGGTTCTCCCGAATAGCATGATCTGGGCTTTGTGGCCGGGCAAAGCGCTCATAGTCATCGGACCATATCACCTTCCATTCCTTCATGAGCTCCCTTTCCTCCGCTCAATGTCGCCCGCTTGTTGCGGTGACCGATTTTCCCACTTGACATCCCAGCATGGAACTTATCTTCAACTATCCTCTCTAGGCTCTCCCGAGTGCTATTGGCGGCGAGTTCAATTCTCTGAGTGGCTTCAAGAAGTTGTTCTCCAACGCCTTGGGCTTTTTGGCTTTTTTCAGCTTTAGCTTGTTTGGCACAGACTTTGCATGTCCTTGACGATGTGGAGCATCCTCCCATCCAACTTCATTTCTTCATGTTAAAGGCTGGCAAGTGGGGTCTATCCAACGTAGGTGTCCGGCCAAACTTGGCATTAATGAGCATCCAATATGGGAGCAAACCCACACCCTTCTCTCTCCTTGTCCTCGATAGTCTCTACTATCGGTCCATCACCTTAAAAGGGTCTTGATCCGGTAATGTTGATAGAATCCCTCTTATCATGCGGTGGTCTCGACTTAGGCATCAAATTATGCCTCGAATGGTGTTAGTGGTTGGGAGACCCGAAGATGATAAACGATCCAAGCTTCCATATCTCAACATCCTTGTCGGACCTCATTGTACATGTTCTTCATAGACTCGTGATTTTTCTTTGGAATGCCATAGACATCAACATCATCGCCCTTGACCGGTGCATTCAAACGCTTCCATTTCCAGTTGAATGGAATTCGTTCACATCCATAAAGCCATCTGGATAGAAGTGTGTGGCATAGAAGCATGATCATCTCATCATTTAAGCCAATTTCGACCCGAACTGCAACTCCACATGCGGAAGCCTCGCCATGTGGGAAATAGTCTCGTTTTTCACCGATGTATTCCCACCAATATCCGTGTCAAAAAATTGGCTTTTATCCATGAGACTCTCATAGAAATCTTGTTCTCTCGGGTGGAATCTAGAGTCAATTCCTTCTCTGGCATATGGATCAACTTGCCCCATAGCCGAGACCTTTGTCCTTCCTTTCCTTCATATTTTCAGCTCGAGGATGAGCATCATTATGAATGCAATTTCCGAGCTTAAAAAAACATGAGCCTCATCATCGATTCTGCGTGGCACATTGTCCTTCTTCTTCTCGGGTATGTTTTCCGCCTTTTGGCTTGGCCGGTTTGGCTTGGGCTGCCTTTTTTGGAGCTGATGGCTTAGCGTGGGTGCTCCGCCGATGGCATCTCCCATCAACCTTGAGGAGGCTGGGTGCTTCCTCATCCAGTCATCATCACGCCTTCTTCATGAACTAGCCTCTTCCTCGGGTTTTTTTGATCTTCTGGAGGTTTCTTCTTCCATTGCTTTTTGCAAGGGGTTTCTTCACCTTTGGGGCCTTTTTTGTTGTTGCCCTTGATAGCCCTTGGCAACCACTTGCCTTTTTTTGAAGTTATCTCCTCATTGCAACAAAGTCGAATCCTCCTCATCGAATTCTTCTTCTTCCGCCCGTGGCCCGGGAGGCAATCCACTTGGGTGCTCTCCATCATCTAAAACCCTTTCGACTTGTTTGGCCTCGAATCCAACCGTGATTCGACCTGTTTCGCTGTCACTTGCATCGAATGGACAACCCGTGAAAAAATAGGTATAGGCGAATAGAAGAGTTATCACAAAGCAGAGGATTTTGCAAAAGAATGAGTTCAAACTTTAGTTTTAGGTTTTCACAAATACATTTCGGTCCGACCGAGTCTATAAATTCGTGAACCGGCTAAAAGACCATATACACCACTTTGGTTGGACCAAATGGGTTTCGTCAGCCGAGCACTAGGGTTTCACTAAACTCACTTCGGCTTACCGAGCCAACCGGTTTAACCGAAAAGTGCGCAATGACCGAGGCCAAATCGGTCATCCGGAATGTAGAATCGGTCACACCGAGATGTGTTCAGAAACCTAACCCTAAAATTTTCACCAATTTTGTTCTATGATCTAATCTTTGGATAGGAAGATTTCAATCTTGGCAAGAAGCTAGGCAAAACCTATCGGCATAGAATCAGCGGTTGAAGCACGAGGGATGAAACTCACCCAACTGTGGAGACCCGGCGCAAGGCCGAGATTGACCGTGGCGATGGAGACCAGGGCGCCGCAAGGGAGCGATCCAAAGACCAGGCGCGGCAAAGGGTTTGAGGCGGGTTTTGAAGGAGTAATCCGCTGTCCTCGGTATATAACCCCTTTGCGGTGGGACCGAGGGGACCAAGATGGTTAATCCAAAATCACTTGTCCGCCGAAATTGCTCGGTTTCACCGGGTGAAACCTAGATCAATCCAAGTGATTTGGTCCTCGAGAGTATATCGGTTTGAAAGTATTAGAAGGTTTTGGAAGTTAGGCTTTTGACGGATCGGTGGCCCGGTGCTCCTCACTTCCTCCAAAAAGTCTTGTTCAAAGTTTGTGATATAAGCATGAATAGAGTTTGAGACAAGAAAGCATAGATAGCTAGGGAGGAACTTAGGCATTCTTGTCCATCCATTTGGTCAAAAAGAAATCCAAAAGACCAAAGCAACAAATGGATGTCCTTGAATGGATAAAATCATGCATCCAACATGCTCACACAATAAGATAGCAAATGAAATATGTGTCAAACATGCACAAACAAAACACTTAGCAACTAGCACACAATTTGGCGATGACTAGGTCATCTATATATGAGTATATTGACTTAGGAGTCAAATGAGAAACATTTGATCATAGGTCATACTCATCGCTTAAGCACAAGTGGGGTTACCACTTTTACATAAAGCATTAATATGTTCACATCATTTGAAGATGCTTTAGCTCATTTCTTTAGAGCAAAGCTCCCTTGATGTGAGAACCCTTTTAAAGGGTCAAACTAACCTTGGGTTGTCGTTGAAGACTTCATGTAGATGTTGAAGATGTGGATGCTCAATGTTGATGAAGATCATCAAGAGTTGGGAGCAATCCTTTGGATTCGGGCACTTTCAATACCTACATGGGTTAGTCCCACAAGGAACAAACAAGGATATCCATGGACATAGATTGAAGTACACAATAGATGATGTCCATGAAAGCAATGATTACCTTGTCCCTTGACTTACCAACATGAGGGTTTGGACTCCATGAACTAGTGCAAGATGTGGAAGTTGATTGCACAAGTTCTTGCCAAAATGAATGTGAGTGAAGTATGTTGGCGGAGTCACCTCAAGAACTCTCTAGTTCTTCTTCTTGATCCACATCATCTTGATGGGAATCCTTGGGGTAGTAGTTGAGCTTGTCAAGTAGAACTTGAAGTAGCCTTGGGAACCCACTTGACCATGGCCTTGGGTGCTTCAATGAATGCATCAATCTCCTCTTGAAGCTTGTCCTTGCCTTTTAGCTTGTGGTCTTGTGGTGAAAGGTCATCTTGAGCTTGTTCCTCATTTGAAGAAGTAGGATCATACTTCTTCTCTTGAGAAACAAACTTTGGAGGATATTGACCTTCTTCCCATTCAACACCCTCGGCGTTGAACTTTCGCTCAAAACCAATTCCTTGATTCTTCCGGTGTCTTCCTTGCTTGCAACAATTTCTCAAAGCTCTTGCTTCCGCAAGACTCTTGTAGACACCTTTCTATAATCCCTTTCAATAGACTATTTTCTTGCTCAAGTGAAACTTGGCTTGAAACATTGTTAGTGGAATCAAGAGAATTACTAGAAGTAACAACATTTGATTTGGCATGATTATTGTTACTACTAGATGAAGAATTTTTCTTATGCTTGTCATGCTTAGTTTTAATAGGTGGCAAGAAATTAGACAAGAGAAGTCGTTTGGCAAGATATGAAGAACTCTTCTTTAAGATCGCCATTGATAGCTTTTAGGAACTCATGTTCTTGCTCTAGATTGAGCTTCTCGAGCGTAGCTTCTCATGAGATCTTAGGAGCTCTCTATGATCTTCTTGAGTTGTTTCATGAGCTAACTTAAGAGTGTTTAGTTCTTTAGTTAGGCGCTCAATCTCCTTCATAGCATTGTCATTCGACTCTTCTCGACTATAAAGACTATTAGCATGTTCATCATTACTAAGCTCACTAGATTTGTCATGTAAAGCTCATCTTCACCAAGCAAGTC
>JAHHZJ010004392.1:0-10385 GCA_021437245.1 Aegilops speltoides | reverse complement strand
ATGATCAACATGATATCCAGATGCTTGTCGTACAACTCATTTGCTTTCCATTGTCATGTCTAGATATATGTGCAATGCTAAAACAATCCAAAGTAGAAATTATATCTAGACATTTATCAAGATAAACATTAAGTGATTCACAAAACACCGAAGACTCGGATATTTGCCGCACCACTAGTAACTAATCACCGTAAGCCTCAATATGTGTAACACCTATAGCAAGTAACATCTCTAGACCAATAACAATGCTTCATATTCGCTTGATTGTTTGTGCAAAATATTCTAAGCGCATGAGGCTTCAAAACAGCACCATGAGGAGATATATAAACAATACCAACAACTTGGCCATTGCTACAAACTAACCATCAAAGTACAATCTCCATGGCACTAATGAAACAAGGTTCATATCAACATCATGCTTGTCATTAATCCGATGTTCAACAATGAAATTAGCAACAATTTGGCCTTTCATGGATTTTAGAGATTCATAAGCCAAATCATACTCAATCAAAGATAGCCCACTTGCCAATTCTACCACTAAGAATTGGCCTATGCAACATGTACTTAATGACATCGGTTTGACAAGCTACTACACAAGCACTCGCACTAGGTAATGTCTCAATTTTGTGCAAGCTAATATAAGCATAGACATAGTTTTTCAATAAATGTATACCTTGTCTCAAGGCCCAATAAACGCCGCTCAAATATGTAATGGCATGCTCTTTTCCTTCGGTATCTTGAGTCAAAACAGCACCAATAACACCTTCCTCCGCAGATATAAAGTTTAAAAGGTTCTTATGCTTGGGTGCTTTCATCACCGGAGGAGTGCACAAATAATTCTTGATCATATCAAAGGCTTCTTGCTGTTTTGCCCCCAAGTGAAATCAACATCATTCTTTAACCGAAGGATAGGAGTAAATGCATCAACTTTCCCCGATGATTAGCTATGAACCTTCTCAAATAATTGACCTTGCCAAGGAACTTTTGCATATCTCTTGCATGTTGGAGCCTCCACTTCAGATGGCCTCTATCTTTTGGGATCGATTTGATGCCATCTTCATGAATAATGAAACCCAAAAATTTGCCACCGACACACTAATGCACACTTCAAAGGATTCATCTTCACCATACTTTTTCATCCTTTCAAAAGCTAAACGAATCGCCAAGTGAGATTCAAAAGCATCCGATTTGACAACAATATCATCAATATAAACTTCAAGTATGACACCGAGTAAATCATGAAAATCAAATTCATAGCCCTTTGATATGTGGCCCCAAGATTTTCAATCCAATGTCATCAAGCCCACTCAATAAACCAAGGAAACCAGACATCGAAAGTTGTTTTGTACATGTCCTCTTCGCCATAAAATTTGATTGTATCCCATTACCATCTAGAAAGCTAATAACCTTATGTCCGTACATCATTAATAAGCATATCGGCTATTGGCATGGATACTCATCTTTGGGTGTAGCCCTATTCACATCTCCAAGTCAATGCACACCCTCAACTTGCCGGATCCCTTCTTCTCCATCGACAATGTTAGAAATCCACCGATACCGCAAGGTCGAATGAATTTAGCTTCCAAGCATCGATCTCTTCCTTGATCCGGCATATGTTTTGATTAAACTTTCCGCCGATCGCTTATAAGGTCTAAACCGCCTTTATAGGCAACCGATGCTCCACTAGCTCTCCCAACTCGCATCTCATGATATTCCCATGCAAAGCAACAAACATATTCTTTCAATAGCTCGATTAATTTAGCTTACAATCGCTTTCAAATTTTTGTTTATAAATGCTCGATCGATCGATCCGCCCCCGATATTCCTCTTCTAACGGATCGCCGATTAAAACCTTGTCCAAGTTTATCCATGTCATCCAACCCTCTAGACTCATACATATCGCTCTCTGGACCGATATTTTGCAAGACGCTTTTGTAACCACTCGAATTAGGATCCATTTAAACATATCATACCTTGGAGCCGATTGCATTCAGGCTTTAAAGACACGGCACAAAACCATTCTTGGTCGGACCGAGAAAATCAAACTCGATAAATCACGCCCCCAAGCAAGTAGCATTGATGTTGCTAATCCACCATGCATCGCCAAAGCAACACAGCCAATTATCCGCATGAATGACTTCCACTTCATCATCAACCCATTGATCAAAATCGTGCATAGTGGATGGCACGACCGGTTTGCATGAACCCAATCACGCCTAGTATGACGCTGAGTTACCTTTGCACCTCAAGAAAAAGAATGCAAGAGCTAAAGTTTTGCTTCCGATCAAGCTCCACATACATTACACCTTTGGCTTCAGCTTTTCTTTGCCTTCAAACCCGCTTGAGCACCATATTGGTCTTGATCAATTCTTCATCAGCAAACCCAATTTCTTGAAGACCAATAAGGCATAAGATTTACCACAGCACCACCATCAACAAGCATTCGACTAAGTGGCGATCCATTGATATGACCTCCGAGATACAACGGTTTCAAATGTTCATCGTTCTTTGGCTTCAATATTGCTTTTAGGGCCAAAATCCAGCTGAGCAACTTCCCTTCCTCATCTACAAGACGAAACTCAGCAGTAAGTAATACACCATATTGATATCCATACCTTCATGAACCGCGAGATTCATAGTCCAACATATCAACCTCTTCTTCAAGTGGATCGACCGATTCAAATCGTCCGAGTGAAGGAGAGGTAAGAAGTGCCACGACGATGTAATAGCTGTCACATCGCCTCTTTGGGTGGTGTAGGCACTTCGTGATAGATGTGAAGCTGATGTATCTTGTATTTGTTTTGGCCTCCACACTTGTTTTGTGGAACCATGGGCCGAGTGTCATTGAACAACTTATCCCTTTGCTTCGCCCCTCCGCTCCGCCATCTCTGACTCCTTAACCTCTCGAGTTTCTTCGTGTCTTTGTTAGCCCCGAGGACACCACTTTGGTCGAGTGTATTTAGCATCTTCACCTTTACTGGCTGGTGCTTGCTTCATGGTCATTAGTCGAGTGCTTTGGCGCGATAGAAAGTATCGCTCCCGAGTGGTTATGCAAATGGCTGTATGGGGAATGTTTTGGTGCCCAAGATAAGTGAGTCGACATCCATTTTCTCCTTGCCTTTTCCTCGATTCAACCGCTGCAACACTTGGTGACTTAACACGCCATTCTTTCGACTTTCCAGATGCATGAAATTTCCACTGGCGCACCTTTTACTTGGATGGAATCCACTTGGATGGATGTCACTGGATGGAATCCACTACCACATTTTTTCACTTGGATAGCTTCCACCGTGCATTTCACACTAGGATAGTTTCCACTGGTCGCATATGTGACCAGCCGATCGATAGTTACCAATGTTCAATGCCATTATATGAGTAATCAAGTCGATTCCACATAGATTGCTCCGCTTCTTCGGAAATAGTGCCCTTGGTCCACTCGGTTTTGATATCGACTAAACATATCATCCGATGGTGACCTTGGTCGCCTAAGTGTGATGGTTGTTAGAGCTGGGACCACCGATTGATTAGCATATTTGGATAGCAACATATCAAAAGTTGGCTTGATCCCTTTGCGCACTTTAGCTTCATTCCTCTTCCATTTGCCAACTCGACTCTTGGCTTGACAAATTTAACTCGAGTGTCCTTCGCACCTGTGTTTCCGAGTGTAGGATTCTTGATGGTGATTTGATTACTTCTTGCCATCGGGTTGCTTATCAAGCACAACATGTCTCCCCAAGACCTTGTCGCCTCCTTGTCTTTCCGGCTCACCAACAATGACATTAGCTTTATTAGCAGATTCGCTACCTCCCCGAATGAGTAACTTCTTCCTTCTAAATCCATGGTGTTCATTGAAAGGGCTGTTTATCAATTTGCATCTCAAAAGTTCAATCGTCCATCATTAATGGCCGATTGTATCGTGTCAAAAACATTGCAATCATTAGTAGCATGAGAAAAGAGTTATGATACTTGAATAAGCACGCCGCTTTAGCTCTTCAAACGGGCGGTAAAGTATGAGATATTCTAATAATCTTAGCCCCAGAAAGCATCAAATATTTTATCACACTTAGCAATGTTAAAAGTAAACTTCATTCTTCATCACGATTCTTATGAATCGGTTTCAGATCATTGTAAGTAAAGGGTTTGGCCTTAGATGGCCAAACAAATTCAGAGAAAAACATCACCCTCATCGTCCGAAAGTGATCACTATCATATTCCACCATATTCATCTTTGGTCGATCGGTTTGTATCTATGCACTTTTTGAGATCTTTGCTTCGCTTTCCGAGCCAAAGCCCTTTGTAAGACTTGGTTGATATTTAAAACTCATAGCCTTCTAGCTTTTCTCTAATGGGAGTTCTCAAACCACTCAAAGACTAGGTCTGCAAGTCTCTCTGTTATCACCAAACTAAAACACCTTTTTGCTTTCTCAATCTCTTGACGAATCGAGACCGATTCATCATGCTTCGCTAACCGATGTTAGATGTGACAACTTGAGTTCATTGTCCCTTATAAAAGTGATCATGAAATTTGCTGCACCAAACTCGAATGGAACCATGTGGAAAGAAGAAAACCATGAAAATGCGGTACCGCTTAATGACAAAGGAAATAAACGACTTTCAACTCATTCAATGAGCCTGCCTCACCCAATTGTGCTAAGTATTGACTAACATGCTCCCATGTGGTTTTTGTGCCTTCTCCATTAAACTTAACAAAATCTGGAATTTTATATCCCGGAGGGCACGATGGCATCAAAGTACGGGCACGGCTTTGGTAAATCCGATTCCGAGGTAACTCAACTCCAAAATTTCTCAAGCATCTTAGCCATTCTCTCTAAGATTAGCTAAACCATCATCCATAGTGGAGATGAAGCTGTGGCAAAGGGCATAGGAGGAGTAGGTTACTAATGAGGTAGGAATTGTGGTGTATGTCGCACCCATAATTTGCTAGTGGTCGAGTGGTTGTAGTAGTAAGGTTGGTTCATGCGCCACCAACCTCGCATGCTCATAATAGGATTAATGGGTGCAGCCACAATCTGATTTGTTTGGGTAGATATAAGTCATCGCACGGGAGGCGCCTGGCGAGATAGGTAAAGCGATTAGGGTTTTGCACACTAGCAGCTACACCATCATTACCACTAGTCGATTGAGATGTATTCTTCGAGCATTAGTATTTTCAATGAAAGTTTGATAGACTAGATTGTTACCATCAGAATACGACTTTCAATCTCAGCCCACCGTCAGAGAAAAGGTAGTACTTACAGAGGGTTTAACTGCCGCTTGAAGAGGAGGGAACTTGATTTCTTCAATCGGAGTGATGTTGCCTTTGGCGATCCTTCTTGAACTTTGCAAGGAACTCCTGCAAGTCCTTCTCCTCTTCTTGTACTCTCATAGACTTGGCGATGATCGCCGATATCTCATCAAGACTGGCTTAATGATGTTATCGGCCTACCCGATGGCTTGGGAAGATCGGACATGGTGGATGATGATGATTGATCTTCGATCCCAGCGGAGTCGCCAAAAGTGTGTTGACACACCTAACAGCCACGGTACCTCGACGGGGTGATGCACCGCATCACGCCGAAGGAGACCCGACCGACAAATGACACGCAAGACAATGGGTGCTTTTGAAGACCAAACCTCCAAGACCGGAGGGACCCGTCAGGATTGCGGCGGCAGGGCTGCCCTAGGTCGATTCGCCCTAGAGCCTCGGATTCGCAGCTCTCAAACACGAAGAACAGCGAAGAACGAGAGAGAAAACGTGGAGAGATAAAAAGTAGACAGGAAAAGTAGTATATTGATTTGTTCGAAGGTGTTTTCAATCGCCACCCCCAACATATATAAGAGGCGGCTGGACTTCTGCATAAGTAAAGGATTCATCTAGGCTTTCCTTACAAGAAAAATTACATCAATTCGCCCCTAGAGTCCTAGTTCTATTCCAACTCGGATTCATCAATCTGGCCCAACTTGTCTTCCTCCTTGTGCAGGCCGCCAGCTCCATATGACCTCCGATCAAGATGGCCCAAATACCAAACTTGTGCGCTCGACGATACTAACAACTCTCATGTTGATCACTTTTTCAAATAAGGCCATCTTGAACACTTTTCGAGGTCATCTTTACCTTCCAATGGACTCGGTCTTGCGGTAGACCAATCATCCGAGTCTTGTAATGAATTTGCAGGCCATATATATCTCCGATGACGATGACTCCAAAACAAAGTTTACCGCCTTGATGATACGCACAACTTCTGTATTGAACACTTCTTCATCCGAGATCATCTTGATAAACTTTTGGGCACATGTTCAGTTTCACTCGGATTTGAGCTCATCCACTCGGATATTAGTCTTTCACCGACTAGACCTTTCACCGGATGACTAACGATGACCACATTTTCACTCGGAAGACGATCTTTACTCGACGGTAGGTTTTCACCGACCTTTACTCGACGGTAGGTTTTCACCGACCTTTACTCGACCGAGGTTTTCACGACCTTTACTCGATCGATAGGTTTTCACTCGACCTTTACTCGATCGGTAGGTTTTCACCGACCTGACTCGACGTAGGTTTTCACCGACCGTGACTCGATCGTAGGTTTTCACCAACCGTGACTCGACGGTAGGTTTTCACTGACCGTGAGTTTTCACTGATGGTAAGCTTTCACTGACCAAAAACATAGCCTGATCTTGATTTGTTCCCAAGTCTCATACAACCTCGGATTGAGACGAATTTATATGAAAATCGATCGGCTCGACGAGACTAAACTTTTTCGTGTTGAAGGTTTTTCGATTCAAGGACTCTTAACCTAATTGCTCACGCGACCCAAGACTGGCGCTTGGTACTTTGCGCCAGATTTCCACCCTCCGCTTGCGGTATTGCCTCTAACTTTTGCATATGAACTCGGATTGAGATGATTTATATATCAAAATCGATTGCCTCGACGAGACGAAGACAATTCCTTTAGAATACCTCCATCCGAGGTCGTCTTGAAGGCAAGATTCAAAACCACTCGGAATGTTTGAATTTTGTCACCTGAGTAACTTCGCCACCGATATAAAGTCGAATGGCGATAAATTAAACATCAAAGTTATTCCACTCCGACCTGAAACTTTGCATGCTGAAAACTCTTTCACTTGAGGCCATCTTACTTGCCTTTTGTACCTTGCCAAAACCGATGTCAACACATGTAGTGAGACGCCTTAATCAAGATAACTCAGATCACCACGCACTGATCGATCTCCTTGCCCGAGGTCTCGAACTGCCTCGCAATAGGGGCACGCCCTTTGACGGCCCCCGCTTGAGCCCTTGGTCGACTCCACGACATCAACCGTCGAGGAGGTCCTAAGCGAATACGGGCGGGTCTTCGCACGCTCTTCGAGCGTGATATAGAACCACCCGCCGCCACAAACCGAGCTCCTTCTGAAGGAGCCTCGCCACGGGCATCGGCCTCCTGCCATTTAACCTCAGCCAAGACTTCGCTGACGCCTCGATCATCTTCGCTCCATTATGAAGGTCTTCACCACAGTCAGTGGGGTGACGCAAGGAAGGCTCGCAGACAACGATAAACGCGAAATATGGAGGATAGACTCGAGCCAGTGTCATGGAATTCCAACCCATAGTAGAACATGAGCCCTCTCACAAAAGGATCCATCGGGAAGCCTAAACCTCGACGGAGGTGGGATACAAAGAGGACATACTCGGCGGCTCTGGGGGATGGCCTGCCCTTGGCGGCAGCCGCGAAACTTTCTAGGACATGTACTGCCTCCCGCAGTTTTTAGCACGCCTTCCTCCATGACGGAGGAAGGCATCCATCGCCCTCAAGGCCGAACCGGACATTGTTGAAGGTTCAAGCCTAACTGGGGCTCGGGTGTTGGAACTTGGAGCAAGGAGAGGATTCGACAAGATTGGAGAAAAGAAACGAGCCTTGGTCCTATTATAAAGAAGGAGAATACCAAGAGCCGCCTCGGACTGCTCGGACTCGCTCGATAGAGGAGAGGCGTGGCACGGGCGCGTTAGTTACCCACGTCCGTATTGATGAGAATCGGATAAGGGGAAACGACTCGCTCGACAAGACGCGCTAAGGAAACCGCTTCACTATACACACGAGGTGGTATAATAAAAACACTCAAGTAAAGGCTTGGTAGTGGCGTGACGCATGCCGCAAAATACGCCGCCAGATTGAACTTGTGTACATAATATTCTCTACGGTGGAGTGTGGAATTTATTTTTGCAGATCGACACTATCCCGTGTTCACAATCTTCTATGGATTATTCGAGGAGGAACCCCTTGCAATGCCGAACATTATGGCTGGCTGACTCATCTTCATTGAAGCCATGTTCGTGGGCTACCGAGGGAGTCCGACTAGGGGTGTCCGACAGCTCGACTCATCATCGTCCCGGACTCCAAGACTACGAAGATACAAGATTGAAGACTCGCCCTGGTCTCGATGGGACTTTCTTCGTGGAAGGCAAGCTTGGCGACACGGATATGTAGATCTCCTACCATTGTAACCGACTCTGTAACCCTAGTTGCTCGTGTCAAACCGCGGATCTCGGTAGGGGGTCCCAACTGCAAGGCCTAGGCGGATGGTAACAGGAGACAAGGGACACAATGTTTTACCTGTGTTCGCCCTCTCGATGGAGGTAAAACCCTACATCCCGCTTGATTAATATTGATGATATGGGTAGTACAAGAGTAGATCTACCACGAGATCAAGGAGGCTAAACCCTAGAAGCTAGCCTATGGTATGATTGTTGTAATGTATGTTGTCCTCTACGGACTAAAGCCCTCCGGTTTATATAGACACCGGAGGACGCTTAGGGTTACACAGTAGTCGGTTACAATGGTAGGAGATCTACATATCCAGATGCAAGCTTGCCTTCCACGCCAAGGAAAGTCCCATCCGGACACGGACGAGTCTTCGATCTTGTATCTTCGTAGTCTTGGAGTCCGCTGATAATGATAGTCCGTTGTCCGACACCCCTAGTCCAGACTCCTCAAGAGTCCTCTAACCAGGCTTCAATGACGATAAGTCCTGCCCAAGCATAATGTTCGGTATTGCAAGGCGGGTTCCTCCCTTGAATAATCCAGAGAAGATCATGAACACTAGGATAGTGTCCGCTTTGCTAAAAATAATTTCCACATTCCAATCGTAGAGAGAATAAAATGTACACTTAGCTTAATTTGTCGATGTATTATGCGGCGTGACATCACACCGCCACCAAGCCTTTGTTTGAATCGTTTTACTATACCACCTTAGCACGCTTAGTGAAGCGGTTTTGGCACGCCTTGTCAAAGCGAAATCGGTTCCCTTATTCCGGGATTCTCATCAATACGGACGAAACCCAACCGCCATTGATGGTGGCGCTTGGGAGATAAGCAGTTTTACCAGCCGGTGGGGGACGATAGTTTTCGGCCCACCTATATATAAGGGATAAGGATTCACCTTCTCACCCACGCCTTCTCCTCCTTTGCTTATCCATTCCCAAGACTCAAGCTCCAACGCCTAGCTCGCAGATCTCGGCCGACCTTTCTCTCAATATGTCCGGAGCGGAGGCAATGGTTAGCCTCCCACCGCTAAGGAGGAGGACATCACCAAGCTCAAACGCCGAATATCTTTCCAATGATATCACAAGACGGCCGCCTCCGACGAGGGCACCATCCTACCCTTGGGCCTCATGAGAGGGTCGCCTCCCCCCACTTCCTCCAGGACGGCTTTCCGCCCATCCATTCGTCCGGGGCTCATGTTTTACTACGGCCGATTTCCACGATCCGCGCCGTTGGTATAAAGAGGGGCACCTTAGTACCGAACTTGTGCACGGGTCGAGCACCCGGCAAGGCTTTGGGCCCGACGTCCGCGAGGCTCCCCACCACCCTTATCACCGCCATTCAAGAACAAAGTACCAGCCTGAAGAAGGCCCTGAAGAAGAGCTTGCCGAGGGCTAACTATGGCATCACGAAGCGCTGCTCCAAACCTAAATTCCAATACGCAAAAGCTTGCCCAGACGAAAGGAACCGCTGCAAGAAACTTACTGCGCAAAACTGCCACCCAACTCCAAGCACACCCTCGTGACGCCTATCACCAGTGCCCCAAGAGCACGTGGCGGATACTACGCAACCATGCAGAGCGAGGTGGCAAACGGAGTCGACAGAGGCGCCATCGTGGCACCGAGGCTCACCTAACGTCACCCACTTAACGTTGCACCGGACGGCATTTAATGCCCTTGTCCGCCCGAGTTAGGTAGGGCACCGCGGTACATCGTTGTACCAACTCGCGCTTTACGCTTTACCCCCTTCCTACGCTCACCGTGGGTACCCTTCGGACTATAAAAGGGAGGCCCATACACGAGAGGGGGTCGGTTCATTCGACACCGACACCACCATATCCGGGCA
>JAHHZJ010004391.1:0-14025 GCA_021437245.1 Aegilops speltoides | reverse complement strand
GTTAGTGGTTCAAGCTCACTAACATGCCTACTTATTGTTGTTCCTGCCATGTACTAATCAGTAATATAACTTGCCATGTTTACATGGGTGCCATCTTATCTTCCGATCCTTTTGGCTCATGGTCAGAAGGGACTCTTGTTCTATGCCATTAGTAGATTGATGCCATGCCTTTGTTTGCCATGATAAGTTCCTGTAAATGTTGTTTGATAGCTCTAAACATTGCAACCGATGTTATTCCTGCTATGTCCTAAACTCGTTATAATTTGCAATCTTCCCATGTGTGTTTGAGCATGTTCTAGTCTTTTCTCGCAGATAGCTCGTTGTTCATGTCTTGTTGTGCTTTAATTGCATTTCATGCCCATGCCTTTTGTTATTATGTTGGGGTGCTAGAGCATATTGTTTTGATGCTCGCAAGATGCCTAGTTGCTATTTTGGATGATTGTTGTTATGACTTGTATAGTGTATGTGTTTGCTTGATGTTTGTATGCATTTTGCATCAATGCCATGTTTGACTTGTTTTGCTCATATCTTCTAGGCCGAGTTCTAATCTAATGAACTTTATATGTAACTTGACTAGAATTTCGTAGATCCTCTTGGTGCTCTTTTAACTTGCTGTTTAACAACTTGAACATAAGGTTTATTCAGTTCTGGACCAATTTCGAAATATGCATATGAGGACTTGCGGAATTATTGTATGTTGTTTCCCTTCATTTAAACTTGCCTTCATGTGTTGTTCTTGTTTTCATCATCTCTTGCCATGAGTAGCTTCATGTAGCCTTGTCATGCATCATGCTTGTTGTGCATCATGTCTTGCCTATGTGTGGTGTGTTTACCATGTTGTGTGCTTCTTCTCGATAGTTCCTGCTTGCATGATCGTGAGGATGCACTGCTCACATGTGGTTCTGCCTTGTGGCTTCATCTTCTTCATGGACTCGCTCTTCTTCCTTATGGATTTCGTAAGATGACCGCTACCCCGGATCTCACTACTATCATTCCTATGCTAGTTGCTTCGCTCTACCGCTTATGCTGGTTACTATCATTTGCTCTTCAAGCCTCACAAATTGCCATGAACCTCTAACCTTTGACACCCTTCCTAGCAAACCGTTGTTTGGCTATGTTACCGCTTTGCTCAGCCCTCTTATAGCGTTGTTAGTTGCAGGTGAAGTTGAAGATTGCTCCATGGTGGACAGGGTTTATGTTGGGATATCACAATATCTTTTATATTATTAATGCATCTATATATTTGGTAAAGGGTGGAAGGCTCGCCTTATGCCTGGTGTTTTGTTCCACTCTTGCCACCCTAGTTTCCGCCATACCGTGTTATGTTCCCGGATTTTATGCTCCTTACGCTGGTCGGGTGATTTATGGGACCCCTTGACGTTCGCTTTGAATAAAACCTCCAAAGAAGGCCCAACCTTGGTTTTACCATTTGCCTCACCACCACCTACCTTTCCCTTGGGAGTAATTAACCCAAGGGTCATCTTTATTATAGCCCCCCGGCCAATGCTTGTCTAAGTGTTGGTCCAACTAGAGCCCTTTGTAGCGCCTTCAGTGGAAACTTGAGGTCCGGTTTAGTTGTACGGATTGCTCATCCGTGTTGCCTCGAGAATGAGATATGTGCAGCTCCTATCGGGATGTCGGCAGATCGGGCGGTCTTGCTGGTCTTGTTTTACCATTGTCAAAATGTCTTGTAAACCGATTCCGAGACCGATCGGGTCTTCCCGGAGAAGGTATATCCTTCGCTTATCACGAGAGCTTATCATGGGCTGTTGGGACTCCCCGCAGGTATAAACTTTCGAGAGCCGTGCCCGCGGTTATGTGGCGATGGGAATTTGTTAATGTCCGGTTGTAGATAACTTGACACCGATCCGAATTAAAACGATCAACCGCGGTGTAGCCGTGATGGTCTCTTTTTGCGGACTCGGAAGTGAACACGGTCTCGTGTTATGTTTGACGAAGTAGGAGTTCAGATCACCTCTTGATCATTTCTAGCTTCACGACTGCTCGCTTGTTCTCTCTCGCCTTATTTGCGATGTTAGCCACCATATCATGCTTAGTCCTTGCTGCAACCTCACCACCTTTACCCCTTCCTTTCCCATTAAGCTTTGCTAGTCTTGATACCCATGGTAATGGGATTGCGAGTCCTTGTGGTTTCACAGATACTACAACAACAGCTTGTGTACAAGGTTATGCGATGATCTTGACGCGAGAGTGATGTTTGCTTGTTTGGAGTTCTTCTTCCGCTTCTTCTTCGATCGTGGATAGGTTCCGTGTCGGCAGCCTAGGCTAGAGTGGTGGATGTCGCTCGAGTTTCGCTTGTGTTCCATCTCGTAGTCGGATGTTGATCTCTTGTAAGATGATATTGTATTCGTGTGGCATTGTATGCCTTTTGTATGTATCCCCATCTATTATGTAATGTTGATGTAATGATATCCACCTTGCAAAAGCGCTTCAATATGGGTCTATCCTTGGTGGGACCTTCGAGTTCCTTTTGGATAGGGTTGCATATTGCGTGATAAGTTGGTATCGAGCCTCGACCAACCCTTAGGAGCCCCTTGATTGATCGTAGTTTGGCCGTTGTTGAGTCTAGAAAAAATGTTTTCGAGTCTAGTTATATCGGAGAGTAGGAATTCTTTTACCTCTCGCCTCTTCGCCCCGTGAGGAATCTTGATGTAGGTGTTTTGAATTACTCCTCTTCCCATTCAAATTTTTCTTTAGGTTTACACGGTAGTTTACGCTCGTTGTCCATCCTCTTTGTCCGTGCATCTTCCCAAGTCGACTCAACCTCTTTCTTTGGGAGATCAACTCGCTCTTCCTCCGACGCCGTTGTTTTTACTCGTCCAAGTTTTTTTGTTTTCCCACCCGCCCACCCTTTTTCTCCTTGAATCGAGTCTGTAATCGAGTATCCTTCCTACGTGCAAAGCCTTTGCTTTTCCTCAATGATTTCAACCGTGTATTCTCTTCAAGATATTCGCTGCTTTTCTCCTTCCAAGTTGCCTTTGTTTTTCCCACCTTCCCACCCCATTTTCTTCCCGAGTTGAGTCTCTTTTGAGCATGAATTTCATTCGTAATGGAGCCTCTTCAGCCTTTTGCTCAATTATTTTAACCGTGAATTCTCGCCTGCTCGTCATTCTTCATCTTTTTCTTCTCCGTGGACTCAATTCAAGTTTTTCGGGTTGATCGATTCTTTCCTTGATCAAGTGTTCTCCTTGCTCGCTTCCTCTCGCCATTCAATCATTCTCGAGTTCAAGACATCTTAGGAGATTCGTCTGTTCCAATTAATTCGAGGTGGTCACCTCATTCAAATATTTCATTGTTCGTGCATCATCTATCTGCTCATCTTCCCTTTCCAACGGTGTTTTTTAGTGGCCCTAACCACGTGTCTTTTCCCGTGATCTTACCCGACTCTTCTAATTTCCGAGCTATTCTCAAATTCTTTTCGAGTCCGACGAAGAATGAATTTCATCACGATGCCTTCCAAGATCGATTTCAAATCATTTCATTTTTGGCTCAACCTCTTTGCTTTCCATTCTCCCGAGTATTTCAACAATTTTGGTGGTGTTTTCTCGTCATTTGAAGACCAAGAAGAGTATTTCTTTAAATCTTGTCCGTTTCTCCCGAGATCCACGTGCTAGCTCGTTGTTATCCTAACAAATTGTTTCCAACAAGCAATTCTTTTCATCCGTCCGAGTATTTCAGAGTTGATTGCTTCTTCACCGAGGCCATCATTCCGTAAGAATTCTTCGTCCTCACATTTCAGCTACCGCTATCCAATTATCCCGTGCTTCGCTCAAGTGTTCTTTAATCAGCTCATGATCTCATTGTTCTCTCAGCATCTAAATCCTCTAGCACATTTGTTCTTCTAATTCTTCCCGTGATTCATACTCTTTCATCACCATTTCCAAATTCTAACGGTGGTTCGCTCAAGGTTCTTTTTCCTTGATTATCATATTAATACATTCGTTCTTTCCAATCTACCGTGGTTCATGAAGACCTTCTCAAGTTTACGCTTATATCCTCTTAATCCTTTCTACGAGAATAAGTAGTATGCCAAATCCAATGCTTGTCATCAATTTAATTTGATGAAGGATAAGCATATAATAAATCTTATTCTTATTTCCTCAAGGATTAATCCTTCCTTCGAGTTTGTTCTTGATGAATAAATTCTAGTTCCAAGTGTTTTTCATCTTTTCTTTTCCGGAGTTCAAATTTCTCACCATCTCGCTGAACCTCCATCTTAATCACCACAAGGCTCATCTTATTCTTTTCCTTCATTCTATCTCATCATCTTTTGTCACCGGAGTTCTTCATGGTGGTTCTTCATGAGTTAATTCATTCTTCAAGTGTGCATCAAGATTCTTGTTCAAGGAGTTCTAGTATCATTTGTTCTCGATCTCAAGTGCAATTAATTCTCCGTATTCTTTTGAACCTGAGTTTTGCATTTCTTCGCTCGCCTCAGCTTATTCAATCTTTTCCGCTTGTGGCCGGTTATCACCTTAGGATCTTGAGATGTTACCTATAAGACCACAACAAGCTTATTCTTTTCGTTATTGATTTTCTCAACAACACTGTTTAAACCTTCCGTCTAAAGATGCTTTCTATTTCATTCGTGGCACAAGTTGTCATTTTCTTCTCCGTTCTTTTCATTCAACTCTTTCAATTCTTTCCGGAGGTTTTGTGTCATGTCTTCATCAAGTATCATTCCATCCTCTCTAGCTCGTGTTCTATTCCTCCATGTTTCACCGGAGTGTCCTAAATCCTTTTCAATTTTATTCATTTCTTATCTCGCTCTAACCGGAGTGGTTTCATAGTCTATCCGATTCCGTGAGCTCGATTCTCGCTCATTCTGCTGCTCTCTCTTCTTCTCGAGTGCTCTCGATTCTTTACTTCTTCTCTTGAGTTCTTGTTTCACCTCATTCCTTTTCCCTCCGTCTCGGTCCTAAGATCTCGGACGAGATCTCTTGTTAGTGGAGGAGTGTTGTAACGCCTCGATTCATTACGCCAGTGTCTGCCAGTTATTCCGTCGCTGCTATGTCATTTGCTATGCGGTTGCATTTTATCATGTCATCATGTGCATTTCATTTTGCATACGTGTTCGCCTCATGCATCCGAGCATTTTCCGCATTCGCTTTGCAACTGCACTCCTATGTCCTCCGCTGCTCCTTTGTCTCTCATTCGATGGGTGTTAAACATTCTCGAATGGCCCGAGGT
Organism: Aegilops speltoides; assembly: GCA_021437245.1. Taxonomy (NCBI): domain Eukaryota; kingdom Viridiplantae; phylum Streptophyta; class Magnoliopsida; order Poales; family Poaceae; genus Aegilops; species Aegilops speltoides. The sequence goes on along the minus strand of JAHHZJ010004391.1, from coordinate 8,814 downwards.
TTGCCAAGCGGCCTTGGTATAGCACCGTAGACCGTCTGTCAAGTTTCGTGCCATTTGGAGGTCGTTGATACTCCAACGGTTAACCGGTAACCGTAAAAGCCTCCTTCTTTGCAGCCCAACACCCTTCCAAAGTGGCCTCAAACCCATCTAACTCCCTCCATGCTTCTGGTCGCTCGATCACGATCGTGGGCGAAACCGCTCCTCATTTGGACTCTCCTAACTCCCTCTACCTATATACACCTTCCTCCAAATTCAGCACAAATTCCCCAAACCCTAGCCCTGGCTCTCTCCGCACGGACATGTCCGCCAGCCGAACACATCCGCCTCGCCGAGCCTAATCATGCTGACACGTGTCCTCCGCCAGCCCTCAGCACGCTGCCTCATGGAGCCCATCAGGGCTCACAGAAGCTCGCGGCCCACAGCTTGCGCCTGGCCCGCTCCGGATCACAGGCTGCTCGCCACCGATCGCTGCCCTCGCCTGCCTCGCTGGCACTCTGGCTCGCTGACTGGCCAGCGCCGAGGCTTCGCTCGCTGCCACGCGCCGCCTAACGCCTCGCTGGCCAAGACTCGCCGAGGCAGGCCTGCCGCCTCGGAGCTGCCGCCTCGCTGCCCTCCATGCTCCGCTGCCCGCCTGCGCCTGGCCCCGCCCGCCGCGCCGCCTGACTCGCTGGAGCCGCAGCTCCACACCGCCACTCGCCCGTGCCGCCGCCCCCACGCCTCTGCTGCCCCTGCTGTCGCTCGAGTTCGCCGGAGCTCGTGGATCCGAGGGAGTGGATGAGATCCACCACTCCTCCATCCAACGCTGCCTCCGCCCCGGATCTGGTCATCCCCGAACCGCCCCTGGCCCAACTTCTCCCCGAGGGTATATTTTGGCTAAGTCCCGAATATTTTGACATTATCATGCCATGTTCATCGATCATAACTCGCATCCGTGGTCTGCTTCGCGTCGGTAATATGTCAAATTGTTCGCCTCACGAGTACTTCATTTCGCTCCATTGCATCATTTTCATTTGAGCTCATCTTGATGCCTCGAAATGTGTTGGAAGAGTGCATGTTGTCGTTAACTCATTAAACTTTTATAACATGCACTTTTGTCATTTTTGCCATGATTGATGTGTGCATCCTATGAGTATGAGCTCTACATGTGTTTTGATCTATGCTATGTCATCTTTCCAGTGGTGCGATTCATGTATTTTTTTTGAATCTTGTACTGAGTGCATCAAGCTTGTTAAGTAGGGTACTTGTTGTTGCTGTTTTCCTGACAGATTTTGTTATATTTTGTTGCTATGTAAACCTCGCTGCTACAAGTCATTTCGCATTATTCGAGATGTTCACTAAGGATGTTTGGTTATACATGTCTTGATCTATCTATTCATGCCCTGGTTGCATTTATAGCCTACTTTAGCATGTTGTTATCTTGCTCCAAAGTTGCTAAATAATGTTGCTGTCAACCTGTTAAAATTAAGTTCAGTTTTGGTCATGTGCTTTTCTAGTAACCATGCATCCTATGAACTTGTTCTTGCCATGCTTAGCTTCATAAACATGCCTTCATTACTGTCGTGCCTTGCCATGCCATGTATTTCTCAGAGTGACTGGTTCAAGCTCACTAACATGCCTACTTATTGTTGTTCCCGCCATGTATGAATCTGTAATATAACTTGCCATGTTTACATGGGTGCCATCTTATCTTCTCGATCCTTTTGGCTCATGGTCAAGAAGGAACTCTTGTTCTATGCCATTAGTAGATTCATGAAATGCCTTTGTTTGCCATGATAAGTTCCTGAATACGTTGTTTGATAGCTCTAAACATTGCAACCTCGATGTTATTCCCGCCAAGTCCTAAATCGTTATAATTTGCAATCTTCCCATATCTGTTTGAGCATGTTCTAGTCTTTTCGGAGATAGCTCGTTGTTCATGTCTTGTTGTGCTTTACCTGCATTCATGCCCATGCCTTTTGTTATTATGTTGGGTGTTGTAGCATATTGTTTTGATGCTTGCAAGATGCCTAGTTGTCTGCTTTGATGATTGTTGTTATGACTTGTATAGAGTGTATGTGTTGCAACCGCTGTTCGCTTTTGAGTGTGCTCTATATGAAACTTGCTTGTTTATGCATGTAGCTTCATATTATCATGTTGCATCCTTGTTTTGGTGTGTTTGCTTGATGTTTGTATGCATTTTGCATCAATGCCATGTTTGACTTGTTTTGCTCATATCTTCTAGGTCGTAGTCTCAATCTAATGAACTTTATATGTAACTTGACTAGAATTTCGTGTAGATCCTTTTGGTGCTCTTTAACTTGCTGTTTAACAACTTGAACATAAGGTTTATTCAGTTCTGGAACAATTTCGAAATATGCATATGAGGACTTACCGGAATTGTTATATGTTGTTTCCGGCCTCATTTAAACTTGCCTTGATGTGTTGTTCTTGTTTTCATCATCTCTTGCCATGAGTAGCTTCATGTAGCCTTGTCATGCATCATGCTTGTTGTGCATCATGTCTTGCCTATGTGTGGTGTGTTTACCATGTTGTGTGCTTCTTCTCGATAGTTCCCGCTTGCTATGCATCGTGAGGATGCGCTCGCTCACTGGTGGTTCGCTTCGTGGCTTCATCTTCTTCATGGACTCGTTCTTCTTCCTTATGGATTTCGCAAGATGACCGCACCTCGATCTCACTACTATCATTGCTATGCTAGTTGCTTGCTCTATCGCTATGCTGCTACCTATCATTTGCTCTTCAAGCCTCCCAAATTGCCATGAACCTCTAACCTTTGACACCCTTCCTAGCAAACCATTGTTTGGCTATGTTACCGCTTTGCTCAGCCCTCTTATAGCGCTTTTAGTTGCAGTGAAGTTGAAGATTGCTCTCCATGGTGGACAGGGTTTATGTTGGGATATCACAATATCTCTTATATTATTAATGCATCTATATATTTGGTAAAGGGTGGAAGGCTCGCCTTATGCCCGGTGTTTTGTTCCACTCTGCACGCTCTAGTTTCCGCTATACCGTGTTATGTTCTCGGATTTTATGCTCCTTACACAACGGTGATTTATGGGACCCCTTGATAGTTCGCTTTGAATAAAACTCCTCCAAGAAGGCCCAACCTTGGTTTTGCCATTTGCCTCACCACCACCTACCTTTCCTTGGGAGTAATTAACCCAAGGGTCATCTTTATTATAGCCCCCTGCCAATGCTCGCCTAAGTGTTGGTCCTAACTAGAGCCCTTTGCGCCTCGTGGAAACTTGAGGTCTGGTTTTAGTTGTACGGATTGCTCATCCGTGTTGCCTCGAGAACGAGATATGCGCAGCTCCTATCGGGATGTCGGTGCATCGGGCGGTCTTGCTGGTCTTGTTTTACCATTGTCGAAATGTCTTGTAAACCGATTCGAGACGATCGGGTCTTCCCGGAGAATGTATATCCTTTGTTGATCGCGAGCTTATCATGGGCTGTTGGGACACCCGCAGGTATAAACTTTCGAGAGCCGTGTCGCGTTATGTGGCGATGGGAATTTGTTAATGTCCGTTGTAGATAACTTGACACCGATCCGAATTAAAATGCATCAACCGCGTGTAGCCGTGATGGTCTCTTTTGCGGAGTCCGGAAGTGAACACGGTCTCGTGTTATGTTTGACGAAGTAGGAGTTCGGATCACCTCTTGATCATTTCTAGCTTCATGACCGCTCCGCTTGTTCTCTTCTCGCTCTTATTTATGTATGTTAGCCACCATATCATGCTTAGTCGCTCGCAACCTCACCACCTTTACCCCTTCCTTTCCCATTAAGCTTTGCTAGTCTTGATACCCATGGTAATGGGATTGCTGAGTCCTCGTGGCTCATGACATTACAACAACAGCTTAAAGGTACAGGTTATGCGATGATCTTGACGCGAGAGCGATGTTGGCTTGTTTGGAGTTCTTCTTCCGCTTCTCCTTCGATCGTGGGATAGGTTCCGTGCGGCAGCCCTGGCTAAAGGTGGTGGATGTCGCTTGAGTTTCGCTTGTGTTCCATCCGTAGTCGGATGTTGATCTCTTGTAAGATGATATTGTATTCGTGTGGCATTGTATGCCTTTTGTATGTATCCCCATCTATTATGTAATGTTGATGTAATGATATCCACCTTGAAAGCGCTTCAATATGCGGTCTATCCTTGGTGGGACCTTCGAGTTCCTTTTGGATAGGGTCGATATTGGGTGTGACACACCGGACTATATACTTTGGCCGGACTGTTGACTATGAAGATACAAGATTAAAGACTATGTCCCGTGTCCGGTGGGACTCTCCTTGTGTTTAATTGTAACCCTAGCCTCCTCCGTGTTTAGTCCAGAGGACAACAACAATCATAATCATAGGCTAGCTTCTAGGTTTAGCCTCTACGATCTCGTGGTAGATCAACTCTTGTAATACTCATATCATCAAGATCAATCAAGTGAAGTAGGGTATTACCTCCATCGAGATGGCTCGAACCCGTAAACATCGTGTCCCCGCCTCCTCGTTACCATTAACCTTAGACGCACGCGGGACCCCTACCCGAGATCCGCCGGTTTTGACAATCCGACATTGGTGCTTTCATTGAGAGTTCCATCTGTCGCCATGATTAGGCTTGATGGCTCCTTCAATCGCCTTCAACGATGCGGTCCAGGTGAGGTTCTCCTCCCGCATGATATTCGATTTGGTGGTTTCAGCATTACGTGCCAACTCGCTTGGCCATCTAGAGCAGATCGATAGTTGCGCAATTGTCCATCGTGTCAGTTTGAAGCTTGAAATACACCGTCGACATTCGCGGAGACTTGATCTTCGACGGATTCGAGCCCATGTCGAGCCCAACAGTCACGACGAGCATGACTTAGATCTACCATCGGACGGTGTTCGAAGATCGCACCCGGCTGCCCCGCCTTTAATCTGAGCAGATCGCGCCATCCGAGGACGGTGGATGGACCTCGCCGCAGAGGTCAGACACTCATCGGCATTGGAGCCGAACACGATTTCACCTCCAAAGACTCTATCATTGACCTCTGACTTTCTCCGACTATAGGTTCCGAATCACAGATCTTCGCGCCTATCAAATCTGATTGGGCACCAACCATGGAGTTCACTCATGATATCTTTCAAAGACTCGCTCTGGGTGACGTACTAAATTCATTTATGTCTCTTAACTGTCAGGGACTCTTGGTCGAACTATCTCCGCTCGAGGGAAGCGATTTACTAAGAAATTCATTCCTGCCCACCACCCACTTGATAGCCATCGTGATGAATTAACGGCACGCTTGACTTCGACCAAGATATCGACGGTATGTACGACGATGCAGAGAAGAACAGAACCACCGCCATTGTATACCGGACTGCCACCTCATCATATGATATATATATATATATGGTGGATACGCCAAAAGAAGGCGATGGCGGTGATGCAACGGAGGATAAACCCCTCGAGAAGCCACCAAAGCGATGATGTAAGCACCGCTCTAAATCCCGCCACAGTAAAAACAGCGATAACAGCACAAGAAAGAATAATACCCCGGTCGACTCCAAAGGAAACGACGACCCCATGGACCCAGCGATGGAGCAGGATGAGCCAGGGCACAATGAACATAGTCCGGAGCCGATGTACGATGACGCTGATCCCGAGGATAAAGTTCATCAAATTGTCTCCGGAGAGGAGAACATCCGACAACGATGCACTCATCATACCGAAAAACACTTGGAACAAGAGAACTCCATAGAAGGCTTATTGCCACCGCGAGGAGCTTGAAGAAGGTATAAAGGCTTAAAGTCCGAGAATACGCCAACCGCAGATGGAACAAAGTGCTTGACATCAAGAAAATAGGATGGCAATCGCCACACAAAGAGCTATCCAAAGCGCAAGTCGCCTCAATTCGACGACGAGGCTATAGAGCCCATTCCGCCAAAAATAACACGGACGATAAGCCGGACCGACCACCTCGTGGCTATGACAGACGGCTAATCATGCCGCAATGAGTCAAGACATGATTTACGGAGCTCGGACAAAAAATCCGATATGGCCAGTCCATCTATGGATCTAGGAAGCGTGTTCGCACAGATCACATCCATCAAAACGATCATATTGATCAATACCAGCTCGAATCAACACCAACACAACAACCATCGCCAAAGATGCCATGACACATCCAAATACAGGGTGCCGACACCCTCGTGCTTCACCGATGAGGTGCTAGATCATGAATTTCCAGAGGGATTCAAACCCATGAATATAGAGGCATACGACGGAATGACAGACCCTAGGGTCTGGATTGAGGATTTTATCCTTCACATCCACATGGCTCGCGGAGATGATCTCCACGCCATAAAATACCTACCCTCAAGTTGAAAGGACCAGCTCGGCATCGCTGAAAAGCCTCCCAAAACACAATTGGAAGTTGGGAGGAACTTGAGGACGCCAGGCCAATTTTCAAGGGACCTATGTCCGACCTCCGATGCGCATTTATTTAAGTCATATAATCCAACAACCCGTAGAGTCATCTCGTAAGCTTTGGAACAGATTTCACTAAGAACAATCAAATTGTTGACGCCTGGATGTCAAGCCTTAGCAGCTTTCAAGCATAGTGTCCGGATTAATGGTTTGTGACACCTCGCCAGAAAAGCCGAGGACAATGGCAGCCTTAGCAAGCCTTATGACCCGCTTTTGCACGGCGAGATAGTTGGTCGGCCCATAGCGCACCAGCGACCCAAGCACATCCAAAGTCGGATGGCAATGGAAGCCACGACGCAATAAAAACAAGGCCAAAACAATGAAGACATCCCAGATAACACGAGGGTCAATGCCGATTCAGGGGCTCTCGCTCCGGCCAACGAAAAGGCATTTAAAGGCAGCAGAGATGGATCATCCAGCCTAAATATGATTCTAGACAAATTATGTCGATTCATGGCACCTCAAAACTCGCAAATCACACCCACCGAGAGTGCTGGGTTTTCAAGCGGCAAGCTAAACGCCAACACAAAGGGAGGGAGACGCCAAGTGAAGACGAGGATGAGCCTCCCACCAACACCGGGGATGTAAAAATTCCCACCGTAAGTCAAAACAAGGATATGATTTACGAACTCACATACCAAAGAGAAGGCGCAAACGCGACTCCGAGACGCACACGTCAGAGAGCCCATCGCCCCAAGTTCAATCTCTTGGTCGGCCTCGCCGATCACTTTGATCATCCGACTAGTATCCGCACGGAGGATTGGCTGCCTTGGTGCTCAACCCAATAATTGATTCGATACCATCTCACCCGAGTCCTATGGACGGCGGCAGTAGTCTTAATCGATATATCGTGACACCGTCTGCAAAATGGGATAGACCCACAAGAATCAGCCAAAGTAATACTACCTTTAAAGGAGTAATATAGCGTAGAGGCCCGCCGACGGGCTCTCTAGTACTAGAGGTTGTATTCGGTTCTCCGACAACTTCGTGGCTTAAGAATTAACCTTCGACATTGCTCCATTTCTAAGCTGCTATCACGACTACTTGGAAGAACGGCCTTCACTGCTTTTAATGCAGATCAAGACTATGCTTATATCAAACTTAAGATGCCCGTCCACGGGCGCCATCATAGTTAGAGGAAATACGAGCGCTCTTTATGCGCTGAACAATATGTGGCGCTCTAGCAGCCTAACACCGAGCGCCTCCCCAACCGTAATAAATGATCACCGTCAAACCATGGACACGTTAGACGAGTCCGTGCACCATGAAACGCCTCCAACGATCTACTTTTTCAAACACTTTTGCCCTTGTTTTGGACTCTAACTTGCATGATTTGAATGAAACTAACTCGACTAATGCTGTTTTCAGCAGAATCGCCATGATGTTGTTTTATGTGCGTAAAACAAAAGTTCTCGGAATGACCGAAAATCTATGGAGACAAGTTTTGGAATATATAAAAATATCAAAGAATCAAGACCAGGGGCCCACACTGTCCCATGAGGGTGGGCGCGCCCACCCCCTAGGCGCCTCGCTCTCGTGGGTCCCCGAGGCTCCACCGACCTCAACTCCAACTCCATATATTCCGCTTCATGGAGAGAAAAATCGAGAGAAAGTTTCATCGATTTTACGACACGGAGCCGCCAAGCCCTAATCTCTCTGGAGGGCTGATCTCGAGTCCTGCTCGGGCCCGGAGAGGGGATTCGCACCATCATCATCATCAACCATCCTCCATCACCAATTTCATGATGCTCACCGCCTGCGTGAGTAATTCCATCATAGGCTTGCTGGACGGTGATGGGTTGGATGAGATTTACCATGTAATCAAGTTAGTTTTGTTAGGGTTTGATCCCTAGTATCCCTATGTTCTCGAGATTCATGTTGCTATGACTTTGCTATGCTTAATGCTTGTCACTAGGGCCCGAAAGTGCCATGATTTCAGATCTGAACCTATTATGTTTTCATGAATATATGTGTGTTCTTGATCCTATCTTGCAAGTCTATAGTCACCTATTATGTCTTATGATCCGACAACCCCAAGTGACAATAATCGGATACTTCGTGATGACCATAGTTTGAGGAGTTCATGTATTCACTAAGTGCTAATGCTTTGTTCCGTTCTCTATTAAAAGGAGGCCTTAATATCCCTCGCTTTCATAGGACCTCCGCCACGGAGGATAGGACAAAAGATGTCATGCAAGTTCTTTTCCATAAGCACGTATGACTATACACGGAATACATGCCTACATTACATTCATGAACCGGAGATAGTTCTGTCACCCTATGTTATAGCTATTACATGAGGAATCGTGATCCCACATAATTATCCATCACTAATCCAATGCCTACGAGCTTTTCACATATTGAGTTT
>JAHHZJ010004385.1:0-11894 GCA_021437245.1 Aegilops speltoides | reverse complement strand
GCCAAATACTTGGGGGTTCCGCCCAAAGGACCACCGCTTTGAGAAGCACCCCCGGATTAGGTCCATTTTTTTTTTCTTGAGCAGAACTTGTTGCTCTTCTTAAGTTCCCCTTCTTCCCTTTGCCCTTTTCTTGAAACTAGTGGTCTTGTTGACCATCAACACTTGATGCTCCTTCTGATTTCTACCTCCGCAGCTTTTAGCATTGTAAGATCTCGGAATAGTCTTGTTCATCCCTTGCATATTATAGTTCATCACAAAGCTCTTGTAGCTTGGTGGTGATTGGTGAATTTCCAATGACGCTATCATCCGAAGATTAACTCCCAGCTGAATCAAGTGATTATTATACCCGCAATTTTGAGTATATGCTCACCGACGAACTATTCTCTCCATCTTGCAGCTGAGAACTTATTGGAGACTTCATTCTCAATCCGGCATTTGCTTGAAATATTAACTTCAACTCGAACATCTATATGCTCCATGACGCTCAAACGCTGAGGCGTTCTAAGCCGAAGCAGGCACATCGAACTATAGAGTAGTCATCAGCTTTGTCGCCAGACGTTTAACATCGCTGGCCAGATCAAGGAGGTTCGGCACCCGCGTGCTTCCAGACGAATTTTTCGGCAGCAATGAGGATAATCCTCGTTACGGATTCCAATCCGTAATTGCTACCATCATCTTTCAACTTTGCTTTTCAAGGAACGAAAAATTCAACGGAACAACAACACGAGCCATCTATCTACAAACAAACATAGACAAGCAAAATACTATCGTACTAAGTTCATGATAAATTTAAGTTCAATTAATCATATTACTTAAGAACTCCCACTTAGAGAACATCTCTAGTCATCTAAGGATTACGTGATCCAAATCAACTAAACCATAACCATCATCACGTGAGATGGAGTAGTTTTCAATGGTGAACATCACTATGTTGATCATATCTACTATATGATTCACGCCACCTTCGGCTCCGTGTTCCAAGGCCATATCTGCATATGCTAGGCTCGCCAAGTTTAACTCGAGTATTCCGCGTCAAACTGGCTTGCACCCGCTGTAGATGGACGAGAGCTTATCACACCCGATCATCACGGGTGTCGGCACGATTTAACTTTGGCAACGGTGCATACTCAAGGAGAACACTTCTTGATAATTTTAGTGAGAGATCATCTTAAAATGCTACCCAATCAAAGCAAGATAAGATGCATAAAGGATAAACATCACATGCAATCAATATAAGTGATATGATATGGCCATCATCATCTTGTGCTTGTGATTCCATCTCCGGCACCGCAGGATCACCATCGCCACCGGCCACACCTTGATCTCCATCGCAGATCATTGTCGCCACGCCATCTATTGCTTTACGCATCATCGCTACCGCTTAGTGATAAAGTAAAGCAATTACTATGCTTCATTTCATACAATAAAGAAAACCATATGGTTTCGCCACTGCCGATAACTTGTTACAAAACACGCATCATCTCATACAAAAATATAGCATCACGCCTTGGCCATATCACATCACAACATGTCCTCGCAAAAACAAGTTAGACGCCCTCTACTTTGTTGTTGCAAATTTTACGTGGCTGCTACGGGCTTAGCAAGAACCGTTTACCACGCATCAAAACCACAACGATAGTTCATCAAGTTGGTGATGTTTTAACCTGCAAGGACCGGGCGAGCCACACTCGATTCAGCTAAAGTAAAGAGAGCATACACCGCCAGCCACCTTTAAGCACGAGTGCTCAGAACGGTGAAACCAGCCCGAAGCCGACGTAATGTCGGACGGGCCGCCCATCTCACAATACCACCAACCAAAGTATGACATGCTGGTAAGCGATGACTTGTATCGCCCACAATCCACTTGTGTTCTACCTGCATATAACATCAACGATAAAACCTAGGCTCGAAACCTGGGGGAACGAAATTTCAAAAATTTCCTACGCACACCAAGATCATGGTGATGGCATAGCAACGAGGGGAGGTTCGCCCACGACTTCATAGACCATAAGCGAAGCGCAGCACAACGCGTTGATTTTCACGCCCTCACGATCCGACCGATCCAAACCAACATACGGGCCTCCGAGTTCAGCACACGCTCAGCTCGATGACGATCCCGCCTCCGATCCAGCGGCGAGATGAGTTCCATCAAGACGACGGGCAGGACGATGATGATGTTTCGAGCCCCAAACTCCGCGATATTGACCGAGGTGGAATATGGTGGAGGGGGCACCGACAGGCTAAGGAATGATCCAGATCAACTTGTGTGTCTTGGGGCCCCCCCCTAATAAAGGAGGGAGGGGGAGGGCGGCCCCAGGGGTCCCCGAGGAGAGGACTCCCTCTTGCCTTGGGGAGAAGGAAAGGGGAGGGGAAAGAGGGGGCCCTTCCTTGCCTATTCGATGGGGGAGGGGCTGCCTGCCCGCCGGCCCTCCCTTTCTCCCCTCTGGCCCACTAAGGCCCATTATCCCCGGGAGGGTTCCCAAACTTGTTCGAAAATCCCGATTTCACCCGAACTATTCCGATGTCCAAACATAGGCTTCAAATATCAATCTTTATGTTCACCATTTCAGACCTCGCCATGTCCGTGATCAAATCCCATCAACAAACTTCACATCTAACTTTAAACATAATAAAACTTGTTGGGGAACGAGTATTTAAAAAATTTCCACGCACACGCAAGATCATGGTGATGCAAGCAACGAGAAGAGGTTGTCACGAACCTCGAGACCGGCGAAGCGATCACAACGAGAGGAAGTAGACGCTTCCCGATCCAACCGATCCACCGCATTCGCGCCCAAGTTCTTGACACACGAAACTGTGACCCCGGCTCCAATCCAAGAGCGGGGAAGAGTTCCAAGACGACGGGGGACGATCTTGATGTTCTACCCAGGCTTCCCTAAGCACCGCCACGATATGACCGAGGTGGATTATGGTGGAGGGGGCACCGACACGGCAAGGAACCATCTCAAGGATCAACTTGGTTAGGCCCCGCCTTGGATATAAAGGAGCAGGGGGAGGCCGGCTGCCCTAGGAGGCGCCAAGGGGGGGAGTCCCCTCCTAGTGGGAACTCCCTTCCTAGTCCAACTAGGAAGGAGGAAGGGGAAGGAAGGGAGAGGGAGGGAGGGGGCCGCCTCCTTGTCCCGATTCGGGGGAGGGCGCCCACCTCCCGGGCGCCCCCTCTCCTCTTGGCCCATAAGGCCCATAATTCCCGGGGTTCCGTAACCTCCGATCTTTTCCGAAACTTCCGAACCTTCCTGTCCAAAATAGCCCCCAATATATCAACTTATGTCTAATTTGAGACTCCCCATGTCCGTGATCACATCCGGACTAACTCCTTCTACATCAAAATACATAAACTCATAATATAACCGCCATCAAACCTTTGGCGGCGACCCTAGTTCGAGAATATGTAGAATGACCAGACACGCCCTTCGTCAATAACCAATAGGGGACCTGGATGCCCATATTGGTTCTTTACATATTCTACGAAGATTTTATCTCAATCCGATAAAACATAGTTTTCCCTTTGTCATCGGATTTTGCCCGAGATTCGATCGCTTATCCAATACCTAGTTCAATCTGCACGCAAGTCTTTTACTGCCAATACATCATCTCCACTAACTCATTAGTTGTAATGCTTGCAAGGCTTGTGATGTGTATTACCGGAGGGCCCGAGATACCTCCCACAATCGGAGGACAAAACCTAATCTCAAATACGCCAACCCCATCCCCTTTGGAGACACCAGAAACTTTATAATCACCCGCCTTGGATTTGGTAGCACCAAAGTGTTCCTCCAAACGGAGTTGATAATTCATAGTTATAGGAACATGTATAATATGGATAAAAGCAAAGCAACATACTAAACGATCGGGTGCTGTAATGGAATTCATGTCAATCAATCATTCAATAATGATGTGACCTTGTTAATCAAATAACAACCCTGTTATGGTTAGGAAACATAACCATCTTTGATTAACAAGCTAGTCAGTAGAGGCATACTAGTGACACCTGTTTGTTTATTAATTCCACATGTATTATGCTTAATACAATTCTAGCATGAATAATAAACATTTATCATGAAATAAGGAAATAAATAATAACTTTATTATTGCCTCTAGGCATATTTCCTTCAGTCCCACTTGCACTAGAGTCAATAATCTAGATTACATAGTAATGATTCTAACACCCATGGAGTCTTGGTGTTGATCATGTTTTGCTCGTGGAAGAGGTTTAGTCAACGGTTCGCACATTCAGATCCGTATGTATCTTGCAAATCTCTATGTCTCCCACGACTAAACCCGGATGGAATTGAAGGCCCTTGATTGTTGGTCCCGGAAATCTGGATTCCTTCGCAAGGCAATTTCCCAAGATTGTCACGAAGATTTTCATTGGACCCGGCACTAGGTATGACACCTAGATCGATATGAACCTTCATCCGCACCTTCATTAGCGCTTCCCTGCTATGTACCCGCTACATGTAGATCCCGCCACGACGCTTTGTTTAGAACGCACCAACCGATAGCTCCTCCGCTTAGTGTAAAACGATCCGGTCTGCGAGAATCGTCCTGTCAAAGCTTGCATCAACGTAACCAATGAGCTTTTGTCACCTCCAATACGAGAAACATATCCTTAGTCCTTTTCAGTATTTCAGATGTTCTGACCGCCCGGATCCACTCGATTACTTTGGTACCGCGCTTATAGCAAGGCCACATCGTTCTCACAAGATTGCATACATGATAGAGCCTATGGCTGAAGCATAGGAACATCTTTCATTTTCTCTATCTTTTGGTCGGGCATTGAGTCTTACTCAACTTCACACCTTGAACACGAAGAACCCTTTTTTGCTTGATCCATTTTGAACTTCTTCAAAATTTTGTCAAGGTTGTGCTTTGTGAAAGTCCAATTGCCGCCTTGATCTATCTCTATAGATTTTGATGCCCAATATGTAAGCAGCTTCACCGGGTCTTTCATTGAAAAACTTTATTCAAGTATCCCTTTATGCTATCCAGAATTTATATCATTTCCATTAGTAATATGTCATCTACATATATCGAAATGCCAGAGCTCCCACTCACTTTCTTGTAAATACAAAGCTCCAAAAGTCTGAAACCCAAATTTTGATCACACTATCAAAGCGCTTATTCCAACTCCGAGATGCTTGCACCGTCCATAAATGGATCGCGGAGCTTGCACACTTTGTTAGCCCTTTGGATCGATAAAACCTTTGTTGCATCATATACAACCTTCTTCCGTAAATCCATTCAGAATGCGCTTTACATCCATTTGCCAAATTTCATAATCATAAAATGCGCAATTGCTAACATGATTCGACAGACTTAAGCATCGCCATGTGAGAAGGTCTCATCATAGTCAATCCCTTGAACTTGTCGAAACCCTTTGCACAAGTCGAGCTTAGACAGTTACATTACCACCCCCTTCTTCTTGAAGATCCACTTGTTTTCTATTGCTTGCCGATCTTCGGCAAGTCAACCAAAGTCCATACTTTGTTTTCATACATGGATCCCATCTCGATTTCATGGCCTCAAGCCATTTTTGGAATCTGGCTCACCATCGCTTCTTCATAGTTCGAGGTTCATCATGATCTAGTAGCATGACTTCGTAAAGGATTACCGACACTCAAAAGCGGATCTTACTCGTTGATCTACGAGGTTTCAGAGTAACTTGATCTCAAGTTTCATGATCAACATCATCAACTTCCTCACTATTTGGTGTAGATGTCTCTAAACCGTTTTTGATAAACTACTTTCAAATAAGGAGAAGGTACAATTACCTCATCAAGTTCTACTTTCCTCCCACTCACTTCTTTCGAGAGAAACTCCTTCTAGAAAGGATCCATTCTTGCAACAAATGTCTTGCCTTCGGATCGTGATAGAAGGTGTACCCAATGCTCCTTTGGGTATCCTATGAAGACACATTCGATTTGGTTCGAGCTTATCAGTTGAAGCTTTTTCACATAAGCATCGATCCCCAAACTTTAAGAAACGAAAACTTGCTAAACCATAGTTCATAAGGTGTCGCCTCAACGGATTTTGAGGTTTCTATTCAAGTGAATGCGCCGCCTCAAGAGCATAACCCCAAAACGATAGCGTAAATCAGAAGAGACATCATAGATCGCACCATATCTAGTAAAGTGCGACAGACGCTCGACACACCATTACGCTGTGGTGTTCCGGTATGGAGTTGCTAAACTATTCCGCATTGTTTCAAATGTAGACCAAACTCAGAACTCAAATATTCACCACGATCAGATCAGAAATTTAATTTTCTTATTACGATGATTTTCAACTTCACTCAAATTCTTTGAACTTTTCAAATGTTTCAGACTTATGTTTCATTAAGTAGATATACCCATATCCGCTTAAATCATCTGGAAGGTGAGAAAATAACGATATCCGCCAAGCCTCAACATTCATCGGACCACATACATCCGATGTATGATTTCCAACAAATCTGTTGCTTCCATAGTACCGAGAACGGGTTTAGTCATCTTGCCCATGAGGCACGGTTCGCAAGTGCCAAGTGATTCATAATCAAGGACTCAAAAGTCCATCAAGATGGAGTTTCTTCATGCGCTTTATAATCGATATGACCTAAACGGCAAGGCACAAATAAGTTGCACTATCATTATCAACTTGATCTTTTGGCTTCAACATTATGAATATGTTATCACTACTATCGAGATTAATCAAAAATAGACCACTCTTCAAGGGTGCATGACCATAAAAGATATTACTCATATAAATAGAACAACCATTATTCTCTCGATTTAAATGAATAACCGCCTCGATCAAACAAGATCCAGATATAATGTTCATGCTCAACGCAGGCACCAAATAACAATTATTTAGGTCTAAAACTAATCCCGGGTAGATGTAGAGGTAGCGCGGTCGATCAGATCACATCGACTTTGGAACCATTTCCACGCCAGATCGTCACCTCGCCCTTGCCTTGTTCGCTAATCCGTAGTCCCCTGCTTCGAAGTTGCAAATATTAGCAATGTAACCAAGATCAAATACCCGTGCTATCATGAGCTCTAGTAAGGTACACATCAATAACATGTATATCACATATACCTTTGTTCACCTTTGCCATCCTTCTTATCCGCCAAATACTTGGGGCAGTTCCGCCTCAAAGGACTACCGCCAGAGAAGCACCGGCCAGGTTTAGGTCCGCATTTGGTTTTTCTCCGAGCAAAGAACTTGTTTGCCGTTCTTCTTGAAGTTCCTTCTTCTTCCTTTGCCTTTCTTCTTGAAACTAGTGGTCTTATTGACCATCAACACTTGATGCTCCTTCTGATTTCTACCCCAGCCTTTAGCATTGTAAGAGCTAAGGAATAGTCTTTACTAACCCTTGCATATTATAGTTCATCAGGTTTTGTAGCTTGGTCAGTGATTGAAGAATTCACAATGACACAATCATCCGAAGATTAACTCCCAGTTGAGTCAAGTGATTTAATACCCTGAATTCTGAGTATGTGCTCACCGAGTAACTATTCTCCTCCATCTTGCAGCTATAGAACTTATTGGAGACTTCATATCTCTCAATCCGGCATTTGTTGAATATAACTTCAACTCCGAACATCTCATATGCTCCATGACGTTCAAAACGTCGTGAAGTCCCGGTTCTAAGCCGTAAGCATGGCACATCGAACTATAGAGTAGTCATCGCTTTGCTCGCCAGACGCTCTAACGCCGCGCCAGATCGAAGAGGTTGCACCTAGCGGTGCATCCAGATTAATCTTCGGCAAGAATGAGGATAATCCTCAAGTACGGACCCAATCCGTAATTGCTACCATCATCTTTCAACTTTGCTTTCAAGGAACGCATTAAAATTCAACGAACAACAAAGACGAGCCATCTATCTACAAACAAACATAGACAAGCAAAATACTATCAGTACTAAGTTCATGATAAATTTAAGTTCAATTAATCATATTACTTAAGAACTCCCACTTAGACAAACATCTCTAGTCATCTAAGTGATCACGTGATCCAAATCAACTAAACCATAACCGATCATCACGTGAGATGGAGTAGTTTTCAATGGTGAACATCTTATGTTGATCATATCTACTATATGATTCACGCCGACCTTTCGTCTCCGGTTCCGAGGCCATATTCGATATGCTAGGCTCGCAAGTATAACCTGAGTATTCTTGGTGCAAAACTGGCTTGCACCGCTAGATGGACGAGAGCTTATCACACCCGATCATCACGTGGTGTCTCCACGCATTTAACTTTGGCAACGGCATACTCGTGGAGAACACTACTTGATAATTTTAGTGAGAGATCATCTAAAATGCTACCGCCAATCAAAGCAAGATAAGATGCATAAAGGATAAACATCACATGCAATCAATATAAGTGATATGATATGGCCATCATCATCTTGTGCTTGTGATTCCATCTCCAAGCACCGCCGTGATCACCATCGCCACCCGACACCTTGATCTCCATCGAGCATCGTTGTCGCTACGCCCATCTATTGCTTCTACGACTATCGCTACCGCTTAGTGATAAAGTAAAGCAATTAAGGCGCTTGCATTTCATACAATAAAGCGACAACCATATGGCTCCACCAGCCGATAACTTCGTTACAAAACATGATCATCTCATACAATAAAATATAGCATCACGCCTTGACCATATCACATCAAACATGCCCTGCAAAAACAAGTTAGACGCCTCTACTTTGTTGTTGCAAATTTTACGTGGTTGCTACGGGCTTAAGCAAGAACCAATCTCACCCACGATCAAAACCACAACGATATTTCGCAAATAGACTGCTTTAACCTTCTCAAGGACCGGCGAGCCATACCTGGTTCAACTAAAGTGAGAGAGACAGACCCCAGCCACCTTTAAGCACGAAAGTGCTCGAACGGTGAAACCAGTCTTGAAGCGCACGCTGAATGTCGGTCCGGCCGCCCATCTCACAATACCGCGAACCAAAATATGACATGCCGGTAGGTAGTATGACTTGTATCGCCACAACTCACTTGTGTTCTACTCGTGCAAAACATCAAACCATAAAAACTTGGCTCGATCCACTTTTGGGGAACGAGTAATTTCAAAAATTTTCCTACGCACACGCAAGATCATGGTGATGCATAGCAACGAGAGGAGAGGTTGTTCACGCATCAGACAAGCGGAAGCGATCACAGTAGAGGTAGTCGACGTCTCCTCCGATCCAACCGATCCCAGCCCAGCATTCCGGCCCAAGTTCTTGACACACGACACCGGTGACGCCTCGGCTCCAACCAAGAGAGCGAGGAGAGTTCACAAGACGATGGCGCAGACGATCTTGATGTTCATCGACGCAGGCTTTCAAGCACCGCCACGATATGACCGAGGTGGATTATGGTGGAGGGGCACCGCACACGCTAAGGAACCATCTAAGGATCAACTTTGTGTTCTAGGGTGCCCCACCTGACATAAAGGAGCAAGGGGAGGGCCGGGCCCTAGGAGGCGGCAAGGGAGGGGGAGTCCTCCTCATAGTGGGAGTAGGACTCCCTTCCTAGTCCAACTAGGAAGGAGGAAGGGGAAGGAAGGAGAGGAGAGGGAGAGGAAGGGGCCCCCTCCTTGTCCTAGTCGGACTGGGGCGCCACCTCCCGGTGCGCCTCTCTCCCTCTTGGCCCACTAAGGCCCATAACTTCTCCGGGGTTCCAACCCTCCGCACCGTTTTCTCCGAAACTTCCGAACCTTTCCGTGTCCGAATATAGCCGCCCAATATATCAATCTTTATGTCTCAACCATTTCGAGACTCTCGTCATGTCCGTGATCACATCCGGACTCAACTCCTTCGTACATCAAAATACATAAACTCATAATATAACCGCCATCGAAACCTTAGCGCAGGACTCTACGGTTCGAGAACAGTAGACATGACCGAGACATCGCCTCCGTCAATAACCAATAGCGGACCTGGATGCCCATATTGGTTCCTACATATTCTACGAAGATCTTTATCGGTCAGATCACAGATAACAACATACGCTGTTCCCTTTGTCATCGGTATGTTACTTGCCCGAGATTCGATCGCCGGTATCCAATACCTAGTTCAATCTCGCTACGCAAGTCTCTTTACTCGCTCCGTAATACATCATCTCACAGCTAACTCATTAGTTGTAATGCTTGCAAGGCTTAAGTGATGTGTATTACCGAGAGGGCCCAGATACCTCTCCCACAATCGGAGTGACAAACCTAATCTCAAATACGCCAACCCAACATCTGCCTTTGGAGACACTCTAGTACTCTTTATAATCACCCAGTTACGCCTGTGACGTTTGGTAGCACCCAAAGTGTTCCTCCGTAAACGGAGTTGCATAATCTCATAGTTATAGGAACATGTATAAGTCATGGATAAAAGCAGAGCAAGCATACTAAACGATCAGTGCTAAGCTAATGGAATGGGTCATGTCAATTAGATCATTCAACTAATGATGTGACCTTGTTAATCAAATAACAACCCTTTGTTCATGGTTAGGAAACATAACCATCTTTGATTAACAAGCTAGTCTAGTAGAGGCATACTAGTGACACTGTTTGTTTATACATTCACACATGTATTATGTTTCCGTTAATACAATTCTAGCATGAATGATAAACATTTATCATGAAATAAGGAAATAAATAATAACTTTATTATTGCCTCTAGGGCATATTTCCTTCAAACCGCCATCGTAACGTTAAGTTGCAGGATTCTACGGTTCGAGAACTATGTAGACATGACCTAGAACCATTCTCGTCAATAACCAATAGCGGACCTGATGCCCATATTGTTCCTACATATTCTACTTAAGATCAGACGGTCAAACCGCATAACAATATACGTTGTTCCTATTGTCATCGGTATAACTTTGCCCGAGATTTGATCGCCGGTATCCAATACCTAGTTCAATCTCGCACGCAAGTTCTTTACTCGCTCGAATACATCATCTTATAACTAACTCATTAGTTCACAATGCTTGCAAGGCTTAGGTGATGAGTATTACCGAGAGGGCCCAGAGATACCCTCCCACAATCGGAGTGACAAAACTAATCTCAAATTATGCCAACCCAACATGTACCTTCGAGACACCAGAGCACCTTTATAATCACCCACATAGCTAGACGCTTTGGTAGCACACAAAGTGTTCCTTTGGTAAACGGAGTTGCATAATCTCATAGTTGCGAAACTTTGTATAAGTCATGAAGAAAGCAATAGCAGATACTAAACGATCAAGTGCTAGGCTAACGGAATGTCAATCACATCATTCTCCTATCGATGTGATCCCATTAATCAAATGACAACACATGTCTATGGTTAGAAACATAACCAACTTTGATTAATGAGCTAGTCAAGTAGAGGCATACTAGTGACTATATGTTTGTCTATGTATTCACACATGTATCATGTTTCCGTTAATACAATTCTAGCATGAATAATAAACATTTATCATGATATGAGGAAATAAATAATAACTTTATTATTGCCTCTAGGCATATTTCCTTCACCAAGGAGGAAGGTTATACATACATAGAGTCATGGGCCAAGCTGTGATTGCGCTCTCGCCCTCAAAGGATTAATGCCATCCGTGCTTAAAGCCAACCATACGCCCTTGGGTCACTTACAAACTCATCCCAAGATTTCTCTTGATTTTTCTCCATCACACCCATCAGCGGTGCTCTCAACTTCCCGCCTTTCACGGTCCTCACTATGCCATCGCATCAACTTGGCATGCTCTCCGCTTTAAACGAATTTCAACCGTGGTATTATAGGAGCATACCACATCACCTTCGAGAACCTCTTCCCGAGGGGCCGCCCAACATCACCGGTCATCTCGCCGATCTTATAAAATGCCCGGAACGGGCATGCTCAGATCCTTGACCACGGG
>JAHHZJ010004383.1:0-14499 GCA_021437245.1 Aegilops speltoides | reverse complement strand
AGAAGCTTCCCATGATCTATCTTAGGGTGGGGTGGGGCGGTGGTGCAAGTTCAGAGAGAAAAACCGGTGAGGTCCGGGGCTAAGGGATGGTTGGGGATGGCGGCAAGACGCGGCAGTGGGAGGTTGAGCGGAGGGCGGTGTGGCGTGGTGGCGAGAGCGCCGCAAGCCGTGGCGGCGGCAGCAGCGGCTGGCTGGTGGTAGTAGGCGGCGGAGGAAGAAGAAGAAGCGACGCTGCAGCCATGTGATCTAAAACGTTTGGAGGAAGAAGACATAATCTGGGCCATTCGTCTTCATCTAACGCTCGATGACCGAGGCCAAACTGATTAGCCCAAATTAAAATTCTGTCGATGGACTCTTAGCCATTCCCAAATGACATCTTTTCCTATAGTTTTTGGTAGCTCGAGCTCCATAGGACCTACTATCCTGTCCATTTATTTTTCAACATCAGATATTGGGATATGTGCTATGGGAGCAGACCTTCCAAAGTGATTAGCAGAGGAAAACAAGTGCATTCTGGCAAGCATAGGACGGCCGCATGCATGCTCGGTGTCTCTCACATGTTGCATGCATGCTCGGTCTTTTTCACCCTCTCACACATATTCTCTCTCTTATTCTTTAAAGAAATACCTCATGGGATCTCTCTCACTTCTTAAAATTTCTATTTTCTCTCACAAGCTCTCTTAAAAATTCTCACACGGGCTCCCTCTCCTCTCTTCTTCTCTCTCTAATCTCCATTTCGCTATTTCTTCAGCTTCTCTCTCTTACACGGAGATATTGTGTGTTCTCCACGAAAATCCAAATCTGAGACCGAGCTCATCAACTCAGCTCACCAAAAAATCAAAATAAATACTAAAGAAATTCAAAAATTCCAAAAATTGGGGTGGTGGACAATTTGATGCGTGAGTCGCCCAATTTTCAAAACATTTGGAGTTATGTGCAGCTCTCAAGCAAAAAGACAGATCGGAGGTCGTAAAATGTTACTGTTCATATACTGTTTTGGTCTGATTTGTCTTTTTGCTGAGAGCTGCACATAAGTCCAAATCTTTTGAAAATTGGGCGCCTCACGCATCAAATTGTCCACCACCTCAATTTTTTGAATTTTTGAATTTTTCTGAATTTTTACAATTTTTTTGAGCAGGTGCAGATGCACCCGGGCACCGAAACGCCACACTCGTTCTCCACACATTTCTCCTCTCCCTCTCTCTCTTTTCTCTCTCTCTCTCCTCTCTCTCTTATCTCTGCCATTTGATACTTTGCAAAAATCTGATACTTGCAAAGAAAAGACTTCACCTCCAACTCTCTTTCTCTCTCCACTCTTCATTCTCGCCATTCTCTCTGTAAATAAAAACCAAGGGAGACTCATACGCAAAGTTATTTCCTGTAGGAGAAGAGCTAACTTCTACAGTATTCACATGAGCACATGCATGTCAGCTACAGCACTACTTTTCATGTACATGCATGTCAGACTTGAAGCATGAGGGAAAGTGATTGGAAGAGAGTGGTTTACATGAGCCGAATAAAGAAACTTTGTCCCACCGGCAAGTTACAGCTACATAACAGCTACATCATTAATTGTCGACTCGAACCGACCATTGTACGTATCTCGAAGTGAACTAACGATGGTGATAGTGGGTACCGTGGAGCTCGAGCTAGGAAAGAACTTTGTGTTTCCTATAGTATTTGAGATATATGACATCTTATTTCCTATAATTTTACTATATTCCTAAAATAATCATACCCTATATGAGTCAAAGGGGCTTTATTTTTCCGTGGCAACGCACGGGCAGCAAACTAGTACCCTGGTTAATGGACAAAATCGCAGGCGAGAAAAAAAACACAACTCAGGCTGAAACTACTGGCCCAACAACGGAAAAAAATGGGAGGGCACTGGAGGTGGCCTCACCTAGTGGGCTGAGGCCCAGCCGGTGGAAGAGGCAGCAGGCCGGCAGAACTGGGCCGACTCGCTGGGACAGTCTGGTGGCGGGTGGCGTTCATTAGCGGGGAGGTCAACACGAGAGGTCATCGGTCGTCCTCCTACTCAAGCAGAGGATGCGAGGCGCACCATGGCCGGACTTGAGGCGGGGACGGCGAGGTGGAGCGGATCGAGCAGTGCAAGGGACAGGATGGCGTGCAGGTCAGCAGGCGGAGGCGACCCGATTCGGCGGGAGGCTCTCGCGCACGATCAACGAGAAGGCACCGGCCTCGGCTCCAGCGGGTGGCTCCGGCGAACTGGTGACGAGGTGGTTGGGGCGCTCTACTCCTGTGCCATGGATGGGGACTCCTACGGGACAGAGACAAAAGAAAGAGAGAAGTGAGGGGGAGAGAGAGCTAGAGGAAAATGGGGATGGAAGGAGAAGCACGGCACGACCGCGGATCCTGGTCGCCACGCCGTGGCGAAGGGCGAGCGTCTCGATCCATCTGGATCGAGGCACGGACGAGGGCGAGGCGCTCGGGCCTTCTGGCGCTCGTAGGGCTGCTGGATCCAAAGCTCTCTGAGGATGGCCGGACGACGGGGCCTTTCGATCTGGATCGACGTTCTAGATCGATGGTGGGGAGTTACCTGTTAGTTTGCTGTGGTGTGGTGGATCTGGTGGTGCAAGGTTTGTGGGCTGGCCAGCGGAAAACAAGGACGGCGGTGGCTGCACGGGAATGGAGGGCTAGGGCTAGGTTTAGTCCAAATTAGGTATGAGGTTAGACTATATATAGGGAAGGAAGGAATTTGGATCACCCGATTGAGATCGGACGCCTAGAAAGAATAGACTAGGGTAGTCCAAATAATAAAACGAAGATGTTTTATAGATGTTTGGGGATCATCCGGAATCATTGGTAACAAGAGAGCGGGTCGGGTTGAACAACTTTCGACAGCGTGAGGGGTCATGCACTTTATAGAGACTCGGTTTAGGCAAGAGGAAAAACAAAGAACAAGGTTGGTCTCGGAGCGGTCGACAAAAGCAAAGGGGATGCGGCAACTACGAGCGGATGCAAGTTTTAAGAAAACAATGCCGATATAATGCACATGATGCCATGAGATAAAAATGCATGACATGAACAAAATGCAAAACAAAAACAAAACCCAACCACGGAGGAAATAACATATCACATAGCCGAAATGGCAAGAGTTGGAGTTACAAATATGGAAAGTTATATCCGGGTGTTACAACACTCCACCACTACAAGAGGATCTCGCTCCGAGATCTATGATGGCACCGGAGAGAAAGCGGAAGAGGAAGAGAAGGGTAAAACTAAGTTGCTTCTTCGACCAATGAGTGAAACCAAAGAACCTTGAGAGGTTGAAAAGTTGAAAGAGAGAACACAACAGAGTTGAACACAATTGAGAGCACTCAGTAGAGAATAGAAAGAAGGAACACCATGTGAACCTTGGAGGTTGCAAAGCTATGAATGCGAGTACAATGGACAAGAAGGAATTGGAACCACTCGGTTGAAACGAGATAAACAAGGAACAAGGAAGATCAAATTCGACAACACTCCGGTTGAAAAGAGATGCAAGGCTTGATAAGATGAAAAGAACTTAGCAGAGGACATAACACTCCTGTTAAATGAATAAGCAAGGAAAAGAACATGATATTTACAAAATGAGATAATGGGTCGAAGAGAGTAACATCACAATGCCTCCGGAAGAAAGAATAGAAGATAGATAATTGGAATAACAGAATGGAGAAGAAAATGCCAACTTGTGCCACAAATGAGCATGGAAAGCACCCTTCCAAGAAGGTTACAACGGGGTTGTTGGAAAACCAGCAACGAAATGAATAAGCTTGTAGTGGGCTTATGAAAAACATTTCAAAATTGAGGCGAAATTCTGCCACTACTGAAACAAATAATATAATTGATAACACCAACGAGATGGAAAACTTCTTCCACCATGATGATAGAGAGATAACTTGGACCATTGATAATCACCACAATAGCCACATTCCTTAGGGAAGGCTTTAGGTGAAATATGACACAAGATGACTCCAACGAAGAGATTAATGGATTTAAACTACCTCATTCTTGACAACATGTGAATCGCGAAACATGAATGAAAATTGTCAAGAATGATATAACACCATCTCAAAAGAAAAGGTAGGAGATTTGCACTCGGATGTAAAAAGAAGAATACTTGAACTCCTCAAAACAAAACTAGACTAGACTAGATAGTCATGTGTGCATCATGTTTAAATTCCATTTAAGTTTGAAATGAGGATTTGTGAAACCTCATAATCATTTCTCGAAATGACCCGATAAAAATTGCATCAATTTGGCCCAAGTAAATGTTCTGTTTTCTCTAAAAATATTGGTCGAGGTAAAATTCCAACCAATATTTTTGGGAGCTCATATTTATTTTTGGCCATTTGTATTAATGATAAATATTTGCCTTGGATTTATATATGTTATATATATAATATATGTCCAAAAGTTGTGCCACTTGTTGGGGAGCTCTGGAATAATACCACTAGTTCCTACAAAAATTGGCATAAGAAAATAAAATGATTTAGTAATTTTGTTAAATCAAAACAAATGTCGAAAATAGAAAAGAGAAACAAAATGGGTAAAAACCTACAGGCGCTTACCTCCTGGCAGCCCATTATTGTGCAGCCCAAGGCAGCCCAGCCCGCCTCCTCCTCGTCTTCTTCCTCGTGCCTCATCGGCACTATCGTGTCAGCCGCCTCATGCGCCACGTCTCCCACCACCTCTGCTTCTCCCTCTGCATACGGCGTTACGGCGGCGCCACGCGCGCCCGCACCTCTCTCCCTCTCTCGCTCTTCCTCCTCCTGGTTCTCTCCCGCAAAATGCCCGAAACTGACCGCCACCGCCATTCGCCGTTACGGTAGCCACCGCCTCCCCCTCGCCTCTCCGACCAGCTCAGAAGCTCCGCCACGTCACCGTCCACCCCTCCGTCGAGCCACGTGACACGGGAAGCCCTAGAACGCCGTGAACATCACCATCTTCGCGTCCGGCTGTCGGAGATCGTCCTCGCCACGCCGCCGTCCGGCCTTCCAGGCTTCGGCCGACGACGCCATCAAGACCGCGTGAGCTCCTGCCCGTTCCCTCTCTCGTTTAGCCCCCGCGTGTAGCCCTTTTCCCAACCACGGCCGAAGCCTCTCGCCGCTCCATGTCGCCGCGTCACCACACCGCCATCGCAGCGCATCGAGCACATCACCGTGCTCCGGTGCCACGAGGGTGCCGCGAGCCCTCGGATGGCCTCCCGTGCCCCACAGCCCGCTCCCGCTCGAAGCCCGTTCTCCGGCCGCCACCATGAGCCTCGCTTTGGCGCTCCGCCGCCCGCAGCCTCCCACTGCTCCTCGATGCGGACGAGCTGGCTACGCCCGGTGGTCTCCAGGGCCATTTGGATGATGGAGATGCGATCCGAGCCCTCCGCCGTGTTCGGCCTCGTGGCGGTTAAACACGGTGGGTTTGACCTTGACCTCGCTGGCCCGTCGAGTGGGCCTCGTGGGTCGGTGATTACAAGGCTAATCACCGCTAACTAACCTCGACATCACCGTGGGCCCAGTGCCACTAATCCTTTAATTAAGATAAAACTAACCCCTGTTTAACCCGTGTCACGACGTGGGACCCCACATGTCAGTTTGACTGACCTGGCGTTGACTTCCGACGTCCACGTTGACGCGTCGAGCAGATTATTCATTTTCTGGATTTAAAATTAATCAGGAAATTCCAGAAAATGATTCAAACTTCAAAAAATCATAGAAATTCAACCGTAGCTCAGATTGAAATAATTTATATATGAAAAATTATCAGAAAAATGCAATCTATCCATCTGTTCTAGTTTCGTGCATGACAAACCAACTTATACCTACTGTATAAGTGAAACACTAAAATGGCATATATAAGAGCTTAATTTGGAGTTGCATTTGAACCCTTGATTCAAATGTACTTCAACCTAATGAATGCTAGTTGCATTAGCTCAAAAAACATCACATCTTCATGCCATGTTCATGCATCATATTGTTGCATATGTTTGTGTATTGATTGTTGGCACCATTCCTTCTCGATAGGTCTTGCTCAGGAGACCGTTCCAGAGCACATGTCTATGAAGCAGTGCCTCCTCTGTTGATCTACCAGGCAAGCAAACCCCCTTGTTCATTTAGATACAATCCTACTCTCTCGCTCCTGCTATCAGTTATTGCATTAGGACAACAACGATTCATTTGCTACTTTGTGCTGCAGTAGTTGAACCCATTCCTCTGCATGACCTGTCATTGCCACAGTAAATAGTTGAAACCCACTAGCATGTGTAGGAGTTGATTGAGCCATGTTGTGTTCCTACCATGCTATGCCTGCTATTGCTTAGAGTTGTGTCAGGTCTGATTCATTGGGAATGAATTGGAGTGTTACGATATGTTCTGACGCTGAGAGTGAAGTGTGTGAACACGATTTGGTAAAGGTAGCAGTGAGAGGCCATCTAGGAGTACATGGTGGGTTGTCTCACTGGAACCATCCTTAAGCACTGAGTTCCATGTATGTTGTCCAATGACTCGATACTACCCACATTGGGTTCCGGTAACTCGACCCCTCTCGGCTTATTAACCAACTTGATCTCTGTCCAGGAGTCGCAACTAGTTTCTGGTGTTTGTAGGTAGTGTTAGTAGTCTACCAAGTGGCACCCAGCCGGTGGGCTTAGGACACACTTGGCACGATGTACGGTGTACCAAGTGGCACCGGATGGTGGGCTTGGGAACCCTGCTCACATCGTTTGGGGCCGTGAGCGACACCTCGGCCGGATCTCCTTGCGGATGGAACCCGAATAGGCAATAAACCTGGACTAGAGTTTTGTGTGGTTAGTCAGGTCGTGGCCGACACCCTCGCCAGGCTTCCGCTTGAAGGTTGCCGAGATACATGACGTGTGCATGGCGGTAAGTGGCGAGAGCGTGTGTGAAGAAGTACACCTCTGCAGGGTTAACATGATCTATTTGAATAGCCGGGTCCGTGGTTATGGACTTCTTGGATGCTTACGTGGTACATAGACAACTTGAAGTGGATACTCTAAAATGCTCAAGACAAGTGTGAGTGCTATGGATGGCCTTCTCGTGAGCGAGGCGGGATGATTCCATAGTAGTGTATTGTGTGGTGATTAGTGGACTCGTGTCACCTATCACCTCAAAGAAGTTCTAGTAGTTGTAGAACAGGATAGCCACGAGTCAAAGCTGGCTTCTGCAACTAAACCCCACATTACCCTCTTGATACAAGTGCATGTATGATAGGATCGATGTAAGTCTTCTTGAGTACCTTTGTACACATGTTGCTTTAATTATGTTTTTGCAGGGAGACTTGGTCTTACTAGTGTTCTCGTGGACTTGACGAGTAGCTTGTACATCAACTACGATCTTGATCGGATGTCGTAGATAGTCGGCTCTTGACCTTTTTCATTTGTAGATGTCGTACCCGGACATGTAATGCTTCCGCTTGTTGCTTGTATGCTCGTATGATGGGTCCTGTGACCCTGTTTGCAATAAATGCTATGATGTCTCTTCGAGCCTTTATCTATATGAGTTGTTGACTTATCTTGTGATGCCATGTTATCAGCACATACTTGCATGTTATGCATACGTGTAATGTGTATTGCTATGTGTGGATCCGACTATCTAGTTGTTTATCCTTAGTAGCCTCTCTTACGGAAATGTCTCCTAGTGCTTCCACGAGCCCGGTACCTTGCTACTGCTCCGGAACACTTAGGTTGGCGGCATGTGTCCTTCTTCGTTCTGTGTATCCGTCTTCGGGAAATGTCACGCGGTGTCTCTGGAGTCTGTTAGCTGCTACAGCCCGGTTTACGGAGTCTGCTAGCCCATGCTACAACCCGGATTCACTCATCGATGACCGACACGTTCGTTCTTTGGGCCATGTATGTCTCCGTAAGTTAGTGCCACTTTGGGTTCACGACTAGCCATGTCAGCCGGGTTCTTTGTCATATGGATGCTAGCGACACTATCATATCGTGTGCCAAAAGGCTAAACGGTCACGGCATGGTAATCGACACCGTGGGAATACCGTGCGTGAGGCCGCAAAGTGATATGAGGTGTTACATGCTAGATCGGTGTGGCATAGAATTGGGGTCTGACAGCTTTGGTCTGAGCCTAACTGCTCAGAGGATTACCAAGCCAAACTGGTAAGTTGAGTCTAGAAATTCTTTAGTTATATAAGGAATTGATTGTGGGATGGAGCGTAAGGCTCTTTTTACTCCTTATACTTTATGCCTTCTAATCTGAGTCATCCTATCTTTCCTGCGGGGTTAAGGAACTAGGCTTTCTCTTCTCTCTATCAGGATCACGTGTTACTACTCCATAGTCCCATAGGATTGGTTGATCAGAGTCTTACCCCAGTTCCGAGTACTTCCGGTGTAGCCTGTTTAGCACTATCTCAGAACCTTGAGTGAAGATATTGAGTATGTTACTACCCCATTTTAGCAGCATGTCTCATTCTGAGCATTTTACTGCCGTCATGCTGCCAGAATTGCCCTAGGAGTTCGAGAGTTACTAATTTCCTCGTCCTACATTCTACAGTCTATCGTTGATGTTGATTCCGTCCTTGGTTTCGTTTCTCAGGATGTCATCGGTTAAGCAAAGTTCTGTTGCTCATAGCCAGAACCACGGAGATGGTAGGGATGAGGATCCTCCCGACCAACCTTCGTTGGCAGAGTTCATGTTAGAGATGGAGAGAAACAAGCGTGAGTCTAACCGCTTGTTGGCACGTATCGAGGAGAACACCGCACATCAGTTCAAAGGGTCTGTAACCATTCATGACTTCATTCGCTTGCACCCACCTACCTTTCATTATTCCATCGAGCCGCTCGATGTAGATGACTGGCTCCGTAGTATCACACACAAGCTCCATTCTGCGAACGTAGCTGAAGATGACAAGGTCACCTATGTCACATACCACCTTCTAGTCTTTGGTGGCGTAACTATGAGGCTATGCTTCCACTAGTCGATTCCTACCGAGAGATTTCACTCGAGGCTTTTCAGAGCATCACATTCTAAGCCCTCATCGATCGCAAGAGAGAAGAGTTCGTAGTTTCACCCAGGTAAGATGGCTATTGATGCTTCTGAGAGAGTTTGAGAACCTCTCTGCTATGCTTGAAGAGGTGTCCACGGACGCCAAGAAGCGAGCTAGGTTCGGAAGGGTCTCAACCCCAAGTTGCGTCGTGATCTCCACCTGCATCATTGTGATACATTCCAAGCTCGTGAACAAGGCCATTAATGCGAGACAGCTCAGCTCGATGAGGAGTCTCGTAAGTACACCCGTGATTTGGGATCTTCCTCGGTTCTAGTTCTCGAGCGCGGATTTGGGTTCGAACTCCGCTCTTCCTCCCGGATATTCACCGAGACCATCCTATGTGGTGCCTTTCCCAGCTCAGTCGTATGTTCCACCCAGGCCTACAGGTAGACCGCTTGTCAGTGCGGGTCCACGTCCAACTTCAGGGACTTGCTTCACATGCGGGAAGCCAGGACACTATGCACGTGACTGCTCTCAGACTAGTTATGCTCCACCCCAGCCCGAGAAGTCTATTGGCTGTGTTAAGCCACCTGGCAAGATGATCGTGTCAAGTCAGCTCCCATCGAACGCGTGGACGCGTGCATCACGCTCTGAGCTAAAACGCTCATGATGATTTGGATGTCGTTCTTGGTGCACTTCTTGTCAACGTCATCCAAGCATCGGTTTTGTTCGACATCTTGAGGCGTCTCACTCCTTCATTTCAAAGCTATGCTCACTTGCACAACATGTCATTTTGTGATATGCCCTCTCCACTAGTCATTCAAACTCCCGGTTCCAAATTGCAAACTTCTAATGTAAGCCATGTAACGAAATCCTTGCGAGCAGACTTGTATTCCTCGCACCACTTATAGCCCTCAAGTCTCTAGATATTAACATCATCTTGGGTATGGACTGGATGACAGCTCATTATGCCAAGATTGATTGTTACACCAGGTCCGTTCAGCTTACACACCCATCTGGCAAGATAGTCACTATCTCCACTAGAGTTGCAGGCGTCAGCTCTATTCTCTTAATGCCAACCCTCTTCCAGACCTTGAAGATATCCTCGTAGTCCGTGACTTTCCGGATGTCTTTCCAGAGGAACTGCCAGGTGTTCCACCTGACAGAGATGTAGAGTTTGTCATAGATCTTATCCAGAACGCTCCAATCTCTAGGAGACCTTACAAGATGGCACCCCTAGAACTAGCCGAGCTTAAGAAACAACTTGATGAGTCCTTGCAAAAGGGTTTCATCCATCCTAGTTCTTCTCCTTGGGCTTGCCCCGTCCTCTTCGTCAAGAAGAAGGATGGTACAGACCAGATGGTTATAGATTATCGCCCCGTTAATTTGGTCACGATAAAGAACAAGTATCCGCTCCCGAGGATCAACGACCTGTATGATCAGCTCGCTGGATCCTCAGTCTTCTCCAAGATGGATTTGAGGTTAGGCTACCGCCAAATCAAAATAAGAAATGGGGACATTCCCAAAACTGTTTTTGTCACTCGTTATGGTCAGTACGAGTACACTGTCATGTCTTTCGGTCTAACCAACGCTCCAGCAACTTTCCTCCGCTTGATGAACTCGATCTTCATGGAGTACTTAGATAAATTCGTCGTGGTTTATCTCGATGATATTCTTATTTACTCAAGAACGAGGAAGAGCATGCCAACATCTTAGACTTGTGTTAGAAAAACTCGAGAGCACCGCCTTTATGCCAAGTTCTCCAAGTGTGAATTTTGGTTGCGAAGTGACCTATCTGGGCCACGTGATATCGGTAAGGGCATAGCTGTCAATCCCAGAGAGTTAAGGCCGTTCTCGATTGGACTCCACCAAACCGTTAAACAAGTTAGGAGTTTCCTTGGTCCAGCCAGTTATTGTCGCCGCTTTGTTGAAAACTTTCTAAAGTGGCCAAACCTCTCACGAACTTCTCAAGAAAGATAAAAGTTTGAGTGGTCCCCACAGTGTAGTCAGTTTTCAGAACCGAAAGGACGCCTGACTTCGTCCCATACTTGTGCCACCGGATTTCACTAAAGACTTTGTTATCATCTGCACTCCTCACGACAGGGACTAGGTTGCATTCTTATGTAGGATCATCATGTGATTGTCTATGCATCTCGGCATTGCATCCACATGAGGAGAATTATCCTACACATGACCTAGAGCTTGCAGCCATAGTCTATGCACTCAAGACCAGCGACACTACCTTCTCGTAAGCGTTGAGATCTACAGATCACTAGAGTCTCAAGTATATCTTCACCCAACCAGATTTGAACCTTAGGCAAAGACGTTGGTTGGACTTGATATCAGATTATGATCTAGGGATTACTTACACCCAAGGCAAAGCCAATGTCATGGCTGATCCGCTAAGTCATAAATCCTATTGCAACAATCTCATGTTGCAGCAGGGCCAACCACTTCTCCATGAGGAATTCTGTAAGCTTAACCTTCACATAGCTCCTCGCGGATTCCTTTCTACCTTGGTGGCGAAACCTACTCTTGTAGATCATATCATAGAAGCCCATAAGCATGATACGGGGATTACCCGGATCAAGAGAAACATTGCCAAGGGTGTTGCTAGTAGTTTCTCTATAGATGATTGAGGTGTTGTTTTCTTTGGGAACCATCTGGTGGTTTAGAGAAACCTAAGCTATCATTTCTTAAAAGTTTGGCATTGTCATGCTTATGTGAAAAGTTTTCGCCTGATAAGCTCGAACCCAAAGCGGATAAATGCATCTTCATAGCACACCCAAAACAGTTGGGTATACCTCCTATTCAGATCCGGAAGCAAAAGAGATTGTTTCTAGAACCGGATCCTTTCTCGAGGAAAAGTTTCTCTCGAAAGAAATGAGTGGGAGGATGGTGGAGACATGATGAGGTTATTGAACCATCACTTCAACCAGGTGTAGCAGGCACGGAAGTCGTTAGAGCACCTACACCAATTGAAGTGGAAGCTAATGATAGTGATCACGAAACTTCAGATCAAGTCACTACTGTCAATGTCAAAACCGGCGGATCTCGGGTAGGGTGTCCCAACTGTGTGTCTAGGCGGATGGTAACAGAGACAAGGGACACGATGTTTTTACCTGGTTCGGCCCTCTCGATGGAGGTAAAACCCTACTCCGCTTGATTGATATTGATGATATGGGTAGTACAAGAGTAGATCTACCACGAGATCAAAGAGATTAAACCCTAGAAGCTAGCCTATGGTATGATTGTTGTTTGTCCTACGGACTAAAACCCTCCGGTTTATATAGGCACCGAAGAGGGTTAGGGTTACCTGAGTCGGTTACAATGGTAGGGGATCTACATATCCGATCGCCAAGCTTGCCTTCCACGCCAAGGAAAGTCCCATCCGGACACGGACGGAGTCTTCAATCTTGTATCTTCATAGTCCAGAGTCCGCCGAAGATGACAGTTCGGCTATCCGACACCCCTAGTCCGGACTCCTCAATACCAATACTCGTGAGTCGACAAGGATGCGTACTATTTCGAGTGGTACGTAATCTTGTCTTGGAGGTCATGTTGCTAGACAACAATGAACCTACGAGCTATGGAGAAGCAATGGTGGGCCCGGATTCCGATTAATGGCTCGAGGCCATAAAATCCGAGAGGATCCATGTATGAAAACAAAGTATAGACTTTGGAGGAACTACTTGATGGTCGTAAGGTTGTTGCGTACAGATGGATTTTAAAAGGAAGACGGACAATGATGGTAAGTATCACCATTAAGAAAGCTCGACTTGTTGTTAAGTTGTTTTCCGACAAGTTCAAGGAGTTGACTACGGTGAGACTTTCTCACTCGTAGCGATGCTAAGAGTCTGTTGGAATTGTATTAGCAGCTACTGCATTATTTATGAAATCTTGCAGATGGGATGTCAAAACATTGTTTCCTCGACAATTTTCTTGAGGAAAGGTTGTATGTGATACAACCAGAAGGTTTTGTCAATCCTAAAAGATGCTAACAAGTATGCAAAGCTCCAGCAATCCTTCTAAGGACTGGAGTAAGCATCTCGGAGTTGGAATATACGCTTTGATGAGATGATCAAAGATTTTCGGTTTATACAAAGTTTATGAGAAACTTGTATTTCCAAAGAAGTGAGTGGGAACACTATAAATTTTTTGATGAGTATATGTTGTTGACATATTGTTGATCGGAAATGATGTAGAATTTCTGGAAAGCATATATTGTTGTTTGAAAGGTGTTTTTCAATGGAAAACCTGGATTAAGCTACTTGAACATCGAGCATCAAGATCTATAAGGATAGATCAAAAATGCTTAATAGTACTTTCAAATAAATACATACCATGACAAGATTTTGAAGGAGTTCAAACAAATCACCCAAGAAGGAGTTCTTGGCTGTGTTATAAGGTGTGAGCATTGAGTAAGACTCAAGATCTGACCACGGCAAAAGAGAGAGAAAGGACGAAGATCGTCCCCTATGCTTTAGACGTAGGCTCTACAGTATGCTATGTTGTGTACTTCACCTGAAGTGTGCCTTGCCATGAAGTCAATCAAGGGTACAAGAGTGATCCAAGAATGGATCACATGACAGATCAAAATTATCCTTAGTAACTAATGAACTACGGAATTTTCTCGATTATGGAGGTGGTAAAAGAGTTTGTCGAAAGGGTTACGCCGATGCAAACTTTGACACTAATCCGATGACTCGAGTAGTAAACCGGATTCAGTATAGTAGAGCGTTATTTGGAATAGCTCCAAGTAGCGTGTGGTAGCTGCATCTACAGGATGACATAGAGATTTGTAAAGCACACACGGATCTGAAAGGTTCAGATCCGTTGACTAATAACCTCACTCACAAGGGAGATATGATCAAACCCCATGGGTGTTGGATTCATTACAATCACATAGTGATGTGAACTAGATTATTAACTCTAGTGCAAGTGGGAGACTGTTGGAAATATGCCCTAGAGGCAATAATAAAATGGTTATTATTGTATTTCCTTGTTCATGATAATTGTCTATTGTACATGCTATAATTGTATTAACTGGAAACCGTAATACATGTGTGAATACATAGACCACAACTTGTCCCTAGTGAACCTCTAGTTGACTAGCTCGTTCATAAATAGATGGTCATGGTTTCCTGACCATGGACATTAGATGTCATTGATAGCGGGATCACATCATTAGGAGAATGATGTGATGGACAAGACCCAATCCTAAGCGTAGCAAAAGATCGTGTAGTTCGTTTGCTAAAGCTTTTCTAATGTCAAGTAACATTTCCTTAGACCATGAGATTACGCAACTCCCGGATACCGTAGGAATGCTTTGGGTGTACCAAACGTCACAACGTAACTTGGTGGCTATAAAGGTGCACTACAGGTATCTCCGAAAGTGTCTGTTTGGTTGGCACGAATCGAGACTGGGATTTGTCACTCCATATGACGGAGAGGTATCTCTGGGCCCACTCGGTAATGCATCATCATAATGAGCTCAATGTGACTAAGTAGTTAGTCACGGGATCATCCATTCAACGAGTAAAG
>JAHHZJ010004377.1:0-23517 GCA_021437245.1 Aegilops speltoides | reverse complement strand
CCTCGATATTGGAGTGGTTGAACCCTCGCATTATGGATATCGCCATAACCTCGACTATTGACAATCCGACGAGCAAGCGCCTTTATCTTGCTCATCGCTTGGTGGACTTCCATGCTATCTTCCTCCCTAGGGTTTCATGGACGCCAGCTTGAGGCGCTTATTCAATGGAGTATTTGAATATTCGGAAGATCCCTCCGATTGGGTCAGAAGGAGACGCTTCAATATAGAACCATTCGAAGGCCATTCTTCTGATGCCTTCTTCGATGTGCCGCATGTATCCGTCCCGGCGATGCTCCATATCTTGGCTCCACCCACTTGAATATGGATCCTCTTGATTACGAGGATGAGGCAAAACAGCTTCTTCCATAACTCAAAATGAGCCTCGAACCCGTAAATAGCTCAGAAGAGCAACGTAACCCGCAATATGCGGATGGAGGCAGTGTGAAGCTATGCATTGGAGACCATAGTACCTCGTAAGCCCTCGAGGAACGGATGGATTGGAAATCCGACGCATCTCAACAAATAGGGAACAAAGCATACTTGTTCCCCCTGGATGGGTTGGGGAACTATCAGCATTCTGGGAACAGGGGACCCCAGACTTGCCTGCCTGCGGCCTGCAGCGTAGCTCAAGTGGTGGCCCAGTACGACCCATCTTCATCAGCTCAAGACTCAAGACCCTTGCGAGGGGCCAGATTCGGGCGGACGACACAAGACTTCTCAGAACGGCCTCGCTAGGCAGGCTCGCGAGGAGGCGAGAGATCAAGGGGTACTCGCGAGGTGCTCGTGGACGCAAACCATGACGACTCAAGACCAGACGGGCGCTAGGCGGCGCCGCCGCATGAGTGTCCTTGTTTCCTCTTTGGTGCAAAGGGGCAAGCGCAGCGTGAGTACTAAGGCATCAGCAAAGGTTTCCATTCCGTGCAACGAGACCAAGACCAGCAGAGCGGCAGGATGGAGGTCACCGTGAGCCTAAGACAAGATCATCGCCAAGGCTTTTGGCAGCCAAGACCAACTTTAGTTAGGATAACTTGTACTAGATGTTCCCTTCAAAATTGCCCTTGTGCGCCTCTTCCCGCTCAATATTTGGGAAGAGGACCAGGGCCTCTATAAATAGGACTAGCCACCACAAGAGGGGGCATCATCCGATTAGCATCCGAGAGGCAATCGAACTCACCCACGCAGTTCATCGCACCAGCTCAAGAACACCTCCGCGAGGCTGTTCTTCCCTTGTACTGCTCATCATCGCACTCGAGGCAATCCACCACACCACACACTAGAGTAGGGTATTACACCACAACGGTGGCCCAACTAGTATAAATCTCGTGTCCCCGTGTTGTTCATCGCTTTAGCTTAGATCTCGTGGAGGCGATCGACGTGAATCGGTAGGGGAAGATCTTCGTGCACCCCTGAGTTCGAAC
Organism: Aegilops speltoides; assembly: GCA_021437245.1. Classification (NCBI taxonomy): domain Eukaryota; kingdom Viridiplantae; phylum Streptophyta; class Magnoliopsida; order Poales; family Poaceae; genus Aegilops; species Aegilops speltoides. Next base: position 22,099 of record JAHHZJ010004377.1, on the reverse strand, counting down.
CTTAAGGGTCTTCCTAACCCAACATCCGACATTTTGCGCCAGTAGGTGCGCCGGAATCTTTCACCGCTGTCTCGCTTGATCTTCCGTCGTGTTCATGGTCGACGCCGCCGGCTCGCCCGAAGCCGGGCTGCTCTCCGCCCTGCCGCCCAGACGGCCCCTGCCGGTGTGTCCCCATCGCCTTCGCCGCCGCCGCCAATGCCGCCATCGCCCGGCGAGGCACGAGCAAGCTCGCTGCATCCTTCAAGCATCGAGGGAAGGCCACACGCCACCCCATCGCCCTGTGGTTCGCGCCACGCCATCGCTCCCACGGAGTGCACGCCGCTGTTCCCGGGCGCGTGAGCTCTCGCACTACCGCCCTGCCGACGACCTCACGAGGAGTGGCTCGCCGATCACCGAGATCGCCGCCGCAGGGGCCCTCGGCCGCCCCTCTCACCGCCTCGCCTCCGCCCAAGCAGAGGTAGATCGAGGTGCCTCCGCCACCTCCTCCCTAAGAAGGCGCCTGCTCCAAGCGCGCCCTGACGAGATCCACTGCGTCGGCCGCCTGCAGGCGATATGAAAGGAGCTACCAAGAAATCCTCGCCCCCAAGAATGTGCACGCGCTTCTGCACCGTGCACTATGACCGCATCCTCAGCCAAGATGTTAAGACTCCGCTGCTCCAGAAGCAGCGACGGAATCTCCAAGAGCAAGCCCGATAAACAGAGAGCCCCGTGCACCGCAGCTGCCGTGTTTCACCACCGAAGCTATGCAAGGTCGCCGCCTGCAAGTTCAAGCCTAACCGCCTCGCACGACGGCACGCCGACCCGCAGAGTTCCTACAGTTCACGAGATGGGCATCGGCCGCCAATGGGGATGAAAAGGTCATGGTGAACTGTTTCCCATGGCACTCAAGGACGATGCCCGCACTGCCCTCGAACTCGCCTCCGCACAATCTCTCTTGGGACGAGATGCGACTCGCTTCATCGCCAACTTCCAGGCACTCGATCGCCCACGCCAGGACTACACTGATCAAGAAGAGCCGAGAGACCTTGCGTATACATCCAAGGTTTCAACAGCCGCCTCAAGATTCCTGTGGTAACCGAGAGGCCATCACCTCGGCGTTTCTCGATGGCGCCCGGACGCAAGATGAAGGAGGAGCTGCAATCCACGAAGATCTGTGGTACGCCTCGAGTTCTTCAACCCGCAACCAAGTGTCAAGGGCTGAGGAGGGACGCCTCCCTTCTCAAGCTCCCAAAGAGCGACCCGAAGAGAAGAAAGCCAAGGCCAAGGATGTGAAGCGAAGGGAGAAGTAGTGCTCGCAGCAGAGCTGGACACAAAGCGCGCAGGACCAGCGGAGTCATCCAAGGGCAGCCGACATCGCGTGTACCACGATCTCCATACCCACAACACCAACGAATGCCAAGAGCTCGTGGTCAGGCGAGAAGGCCGGTTTGGTCGACACCCCGAGCGAACGACGAGGCTACGGCCGAGGCGGAGCAAGAGGTGGAGGACGCTGGACGACTGGGCCTCGCCAAGGGTGGCGTGACTGCCTCATGAGGACCGGCTGCCAGACCAGCCTCGCGAGGGGTGAGGGAGTCTCGACTAGGGGTGTCCGGACAGCCGGACTATCAATATCCGCTTGACTCCCTGCATCACGAAGATAGAAGATTGAAGACTCCGCTCGTGTCCCAAGGTACTTTCTTGGCGAGAAGGCAAGCTTGGCAATACGGATATGTAGATCTCCTACCATTGTAACCGACTGTAATCCCTAGCCTCCCGTGTCTATATAAACCGGAGGGCCTTAGTCCGTAGGGACACAACATTACATCTCAACAATCATACCATAGGCTAGCTTCTAGGTTTAGCCTCCTTGATCTCGTGGTAGATCTACTCTTGTACTACCCATATCATCAATATTAATCAAGCAGGACGAGGGTTTTACCTCCATCGAGAGGGCCCAACCAGGTAAAAACATTGTGTCCTCGCTCTTGTTACCATCCGCCTAGACGATAGTTCGGGACCCCTACCCGAGATCCGCCGGTTTTGACATCGACATTGGTGCTTTCATTGAGAGTTCCTCCGGTCCGCCGATAGGCTCCGATGGCATCTTCAACCATCAACGCTGTCCAGTGTGAGACTTTTCTCCCTGACAGATCTTCGATTCGGGCGGTTTGCACGGGCCAATTTCTTGGCCATCCGAGCAGATCGAAGCTACGCCTCGCCGCAGTCGATTCGAAACTTAAACTTCACGCCGATGACGCGGAGACTTGATCTTCGACGGACTCGAGCAACGCCTGGCCAGACCGTGACGATGGGCATAATCTAGTCGCACGACAAGGTTTTGATGGTCAGATTAATCCGCCCGCTATTAGCCCGAGCCGATTGCTCGATGATGAGGGCGTGGATAGACGCCGCCTGGGCTTCAACATCCACGGCGATGGAGCCGATACCGATCTTGTCCCTCGCGAACTCGTGGATCCCGAGGCACCGACTCGCCGACCGAGCCTCCCGCCCGCCAATCAAACCGGATTGGGCGCCGTTACGGAATTCACCGCCATGACATCTTTTCAAAGACTCGCCTTTTGGCGATATCCTGAATTCTCAAGCATCTCTCGCTATCAGAGAATCTCGCCGACTATGGCCTGGACGTTGGAGTTCTGACGACGAAGAAATTCAGAGCCCACCCACCACCCACTTTGTAGCCACCCGAGGATCTAACCGACATGTTAGACTACGATTCGGCGACATCGACGCTATGGACGATGATGCCGAGACGATCAGAACTCCAAATACCACTAGCACGAAGGCCACCTCGCACGACGCCTACATGGTGGATACCCCAAAAGAAGGGATGGCTAAAAGCAGCGGAGGAAGATTCTAAAGAAGCAACCAAACGCCGAGGCCAAGCGGCGCCGCCTAAATCCCGCCACAACAAGAATGGAGATTCCAAGACAGAAACAACAATACCCCTGAGAGTGTCAAGACAACCCTCCAAGAAGACTCAGCAGAGGATGCGTATAAGCCCTCGTGAAAGGGCGTAAGAAAAGGTTGAGGATCACAACTATATCCCTCCAAGACGACACAAGCCTCAATGACGATTAACTCGTGCTACCGAGGAGCACGCAACAAGAGTTTTTAAGGCAGCTCATTGCACAGCAAGAAGCCTCAAGAAGGAAAACGAAAGCTTAAAACAGCGGAAGACGCTTCCAATAAGATGGAGCAAAGTACTCAAAACCAGAAAATACGGCAATGGCTACCAATCAAGAGCTACCCAAAGTGTAGGCTGCTCAAAATTCGACGAGGAGGCCATAGAGCCCCCACCGTCCAATGGCCAGCCAGTCCATCTACGGACCCAAAAAGAAAGCCCCAAGAAGCAAAGGAACACTTGACGATAGCGCACATACAAGTGGGCGCCAGACACCCACTATGCTTCATCGACGAGGTGCGGATCACGATTCAAAGAGGTTTAAACCCATAAACATAGAAGCCTACGATGGAACAAAAGATCCTCGGAGTATGGATAGAAGACTATATATCGATATACATATGGCCGAGGAGATGATCTCCACGCCATAAAATATCTACCCTCAAGCTCAAAGGGCCAGCCTGGCTATTGGCTCAAAAGCCTCCGAAAATACTGCTGAAGTTGGGAAGAGCTCGAGGAAGCTTAGAGCAAATTTTCAAGGACTTATGTCCGCCTCCGGATGCGATGACCTAAGTCACATAACTCAACAGCCCGGAGAGTCACATGAAATTCGAACAGGTTCTTACTAAAAGAACCAAATAGTCGACTATCCGGACGCCAAAGCCTTAGCAGCTTTCAACACAATGTCCGCGATGAATGGCTTGCAGCACCTCGCCAAGAGAAACGAGGACAATGTCCGCACTAACAAGCCTCATGACCGTAAAGGGAGAGGATAGCTGGCTGGCACAAGTAGCACCAAACCCAAGTACATCCGAGATAAGAGATGGAAACGGAAAATCACGCACGTAAAAGAACAACGCCGTGTAGGATCGAAGTATGTATAGAGGGGGGTGATTAGACTACTTGACAATATAAAATTCTGCCTTTTGACAAAGAACAGTTTTTGGCAGATTCACAATTATGATCAAGTCAAGCATCACCCTACACATGCAATTCTAGAGTATAGGCAGCGGAAAGTAAATTGCACATGTAGTAAAGAGAGGTGGAGAAGAGCAAACGCAATTTTGGAGACGCGGTGATTTTTCTCGTGGTTCCGATAGGTGGTGCTATCGCATTTCCACGCTGATGGAGACTTCAACCCACGGAGGGTAACGGCCAGCAGAGTCCACGAGGGCTCCACCCACAAGGGTCCACGAAGAAGCAACCTTGTCTATTCCATCATGGCTCACGCCCACGGAGGGCTAGCCTTACTCGGGTAGATCTTCACGAAGAGGCGATCTCCTTGCCCTTACAAACTTCTTGGTTCAACTCCACATCTCGACGGAGGCTCCTCAAGTACACCTAACCAATCTAGGAGGCACCACCTCCAAAAGGTAATAGATGTTGTAGATGATGATGAACTCCTTGCTCTTGTGCTTCAAATGATAATCTCCCCAACACTCAACTCTCCTCACCGATTTGGCTGTGGTGGAAGAAAGGATTGAGTGGAAAGCAACATGGAAGGCTAGAGATCAAGCTTCATATGGTGGGAGTGGAGCAACTTGATCTCAACACATGGGTAGGTAGTTCTTCTCTAAATGTAAGGTAGGAGTGGTAGTTCTTTCGATGGCTCTTCCACTAATGAAGAGGGGTGGAGGGTATTTATAGCCTCCACACAAAATCCAACTGCTACACACATTTGAGCAATCTCTGGGACCGAAGTGCTAACCGTGAGACCGAAAGTTCAAATAATGTGAACGTTGGGATTTTCGTGGGACCGAAACACAATCTCTTAGTCCGATTCGCAATGACAAGAGCAAGGCCAATTTCGTGGGATCGACTTCATCATCTCGTGACACCGATTTGATGATGTATGTTACGTGCTTGGCAACTCAAGTTTCGTGAGACCGAAGTTCAATCGAAAATCCGAGTTTTCTAGGGTTTGGCTTATGGCTGAGGTGGTTCATCTCGTGTGACTGAGTTTGGAAAATCGGGGACCGAGACTACTTATGAGTGTCTATGGCAGTGAAAGGTCGATAGTTTAGGAGATGTATCACTAAGCACTTGAGCAACCAGATCATCATCATAACCTCATCCCCTTTTAATAGTATTGGCTTTTCCTATGGACTCAATGTGATCTTGGATCACTAAACCAAAAATGGAGTCTTGAGCTTTTGCCAATGCTTGCCTTAGCATTTTGAGGGGTCCACTTCTTCAGCCCTTGCCATACCCACATCAATCAACTCTTCAAATGATTCTCAAGTAACTATTAGTTCAATGATATACATGTTGTTATTAATTACCTAAAACCACCCGGGATTAGTTGCACTTTCAATCTCCCCTTTTGGTAATTGATGACAACATATAGATCAAAGCTTCGACAAAGGATATAATCAATGAATAATATCGTCGCTTGAGAAGTATGTGATAAGTAAGAGCTCCCTAAATTTGTGCATTATTTAAGATTTATGCTTGAATGCAAATGCACAATCGATTAGGATCATGGGTCACTCTTCCATGTCACATACATCTTGGTGGAGCCATAAAATGATAAGAATGAAACAGCATGCACCTAATCACCAAGACATGAGTAAATGGTCATACAAGGTAGGAATAGCATATGATAAGCATTGCACACATTAAAGCATAGTACCACCAAGCACTATTAAGGTAGAATCAAACGAGTATCAAACACATTGAATGTCTCAAAACCAAAAGTATCTCAAAGAAACCGCAAAGAAAAAGAGCAAAAGCGCAAAGACAACAAAGACTCTCTCTCAAGTCCTATGATCTATACATTTTCCCTTGGCAACAAGTTACCAAAAGTTCGAAAAAGCTTTGGCCAAGGGCCCAAGGGCTTCCCTGGTCTTGAATGTCGGAGGGATATGACAAAGATCGGGCGAAGACTTCAGTGATGTTTTGGCCGGAGGAGGGCACCGAGCCGGAGGGAGTAACTGGGCCGAATTGGGGAGGTGCCGCCGTAGTCCCGTTCAATCATCGAATAGCAGCCATCGGGTCCTGTGGGGAACCGGAGAATTTGCTGATAAGCATCCCGGACTGTCATCCCGGATCTCACGATAAGTTTTCCTTTCTGGTTTTCCTGGTCCGCCCAGCTTGTTGAGGCCACTTGTATTTCCCAAACCACATCCAGAAAGCGTGGATCTTGTCCTCAACAACCTTCTCTAAGCTTCCCGGACGTTCAATGCTGGCCGGCGTTGTTCAACCTTTTGGGTAGCTTCAAGAATTTGCTTTCCGGCTTTTGGTTTAGCTTCCGCCGCCGCTTCTTGTCCCTTTGGCTTTTTGGCGCCTTCATCTTGGCTTGACCTTCAACAGACGTTGGATCCTCCTCATCCATCACAACAACATTGTCTTCATGCTCGGAAGGTAAATGTTCTATCCAACAAGAATGTGCCCATGCCAAACTTGGCATTGATAACCAATCCTTCTGGGCAAACCACATGACCTTTTCTCGTCAACCGCCCCTCTTAATGGTTTCTACCACAAGTCCATCACCTTGAAAGGTGCTTTCTCAAGTATGTGTAGCATGTTGATAGAGTATCCCTTATCATGCGATGATTCCCCAAGGGGCATCAAGGTATGCCTCAAAATAGTATTAGTGGTAGGTGGTTCCCTGAGATAGTAGATCGAGCCAAGCTTCATGATTCCCAAATTCTTGGCCGGGAATCTCTTTGTACATGTTCCATGGATTCATGATTCTTCTTTGGAATCCCATATACATCAATATCATCTTTCCCAAGAACCGAGCATTCAGAAGTTCCGCCCATTCTTTCAACAGATGAAGAAAATTTGACCTTCACCATCCACAACCTTTCCATCGGTAGAAATGAGCTGGGATAGAATTGCATTACATCTCATCGTCCAACCGGTCAATTTCGACCTACAAAGTCCGGGAACTCCACATGCAAAGGAAACTTTCACAATGTAAAGAAATCTCTGCGGTTTTCCGAAAGTGCAACTAATCCCCGGTGGTTTTGGTAATTAATAACAACATATATATCATTGAACTAATTGTTTCGAGAATATTTTGAAAGTTCAAAGGATATGGGTATGGCAATGACTGATGATGTGGACCCTCAAAATGCTAAGGAAAGCATTGGCAAAAGCTCAAGACTCCATTTTTGGTTTAGTGATCCAAGATCACATTGAGTCCATAGGAAAGCCAATACTATTAAAAGGGATGAGGTTATGATGATGATCCGTTGCTCAAAGTGCTTAGTGATCTATCTCCCAAACTATCGCAATCTTTCATTCCAACATATACTATAAGTAATCTCGGTCCCACCGATTCCATAAACTCAACACCGAGATGAACCAATTCACCCATATAGCCAAACCCTAGTAATTTCGATTTTCCGATTCCAAACTCGGTTCACCGAAACTAGTGTTGCAACCTTCAGAACCTTCAGAATCAAATCGGTGTCACCGAGATGATAAAGTCGGTCCCACCGAGAATGGCAAACCCTAGTCTTTGGAAGAATCGGACAACCGAGATTGTATTTTCGGTCCCACTGAAAATCCCAACGCTCAAAGATTTGAACTTTCGGTCTCACCGAGTTGTCAACTTCTCCCACCGAGATTGGTCAAATGTGTTAACGGTTGGATTTTGTGGAGGCTATAAATACCCCTCCACCTCCTCTTCATTCGGGGGAGAGCCATGAAAGAACTACCACTCCTACCTTACATTTCCGAGAAGAAAACTACCTACCCTTGTGTTGAGATCAAGTTGCTCCACCCCACCATATGAAACTTGATTTCTAGCCTTCCCAAGTTGCTTTCCACTCAATCCTTTCTTCCACCACAGCCAAATCAGTGAGGAGAGTTGAGTGTTGGGGAGATTATCATTTGAAGCACAAGAGCAAGGAGTTCATCATCACCAACACCATCTATTACCTTTTGGAGGGTGGTGCCCCTAGATTGGTTAGGTGTCGCTTGGGGAGCCTCCACAAGATGTGGAGTTGAACCAAGAAGTTTGTAAGGGCAAGGAGATCGCCTTACTGTGAAGATCTACCCCAGTAAGGCTAGTCCTCCGTGGGCGAAGCCATGATGGCATAGACAAGGTTTTTTTCGGGACCCTTCGTGGGTGGAGCCCTCCTTCTCGAAATAAGCACTCCGGGGTTGAAGTTCCATCAACGTGGATTGACGATAGCACCACCTATCGGAACCACGAGAAAAATCTCCATGTTCCAAATTGCGCTTTTTCTTCCACCTCTATTTACTACATGTGCAATTTACTTTCCGCTGCCATAACTCTAGAATTGCATGTGTAGGGTGATACTTGATTTCATCATTGTGAACTTGCTAAAACTTGTCCAATCAAAAGGCTAAACTTTTAAATTGTCAAGTAGTCTAATCCCCCCTCTAGACATACTTCCGATCCTACAAGTGGTATCGAGCTTTGGTCTCCATTGATTGGTTTCATTGCATTGATTCCATAAGCTTGGTTTCACAACCTAGGAGAGTATGGGCCTAGTGAGGGTAATTTTTGTAGAGGTCCTTACTTTGATGGTTCAAATTTTGCTAGTTGGAAGCACAAAATGAAAATGCATATTCTTGGACATAACCCCGCCGCATGGGGCATTATTTGTGTTGGTTTGCAAGGTGAGTTCTTCGAGGAAGGAAAAGTTCCGGATCGCGGTTACGGGATGAGTTTGGGATGTTGAAACAATGCTCAAGCTTGTGACATTCTCTTCAATGGTGTCCCGAGGAGTTCAACAAGATCAGCCGCCTTGAGAATGCAAAAGAGATTTGGGATACTTTGGTCAAATGCACGAAGGTACCGAGTCCGGAAGGAATCAAAGCTAGATGTTCTTCAAGGTCAACTTGACAAGTTCAAATGAAGGAAGGTGAAGGAGTCGGAAATGTACTCTAGGCTTGCTCTCATCACAAATGAGATTGGGCTTAGGAAGCTTAAGAAATGACCAACCGATTCATCATCAAGAAGATTCTCGAGCTTTTGGAGGAAAATGACACCGGTGCACTTTGATCCAAATGATGCCAAACTACAAGAATCTCAAGCCCACCAAGTCATTGGAAGGATTGGCTCATGAGATGACACTTAAAGACAAGGAAGAGCTTCACAACAAGTCAAGTGGTGGCCATAAAGCTAAAAGGGAAGCTCCCACAACCTCAAGTGACAAGCTGGTTTCCAATGAAGAGATAAGTTTAATGGTGAAGAACTTCAACAAATTCTACAAGAGTAGAAGCAAGGAAAGAAGCTCAAAGTCTAGATCATATGATGAAAAGAGATCTTCTAGTCGTGGATCGAATTCACAAATTGTGGAAGACCCTGACACTACTCAAATGAGTGTTGAATTTCACAAGAGAAGAGAAGAATTCCCAAGAAGAAGAAGCTCAAGAGAAGAGTCACCGAAAGAGAGAAGGGTAGAGATGATCGTTATGAACGAAGATCCTCTCGAGAAGCAAGGATTCGGAAAGGAAAGACAAGTCATCAAGGAGCTACACAAGAAGAAAACATCAAGCTCATGTTGGGAATGGGTCTCCGGCCCACCGACAATCACTCCAAAGAAGCTATCACCCAACTAATAACCAAGATGAAGGTGTTGCCGGTCTTGCTCTCGATCCTCCAATTCAACCCTATGACATATTTGATTCACCAAATGAGGGAATTGAAGATGCTTCATGGCTAAAGGCCCCAAGGTATCACACCCTGAATTCATTGACTTTGATAGTGATGAGGATGACTTGCTTGGTGAAATGAGCTTACATGACAAATCTAGTGAGCTTAGTAATGATGAACATGCTAGTAGTCTTTATAGTCTAGAAGAGTCAATGACAATGCTATGAAGGAGATTGAGCCCTAACTAAAGAACTAAACACTTTAAGTTAGCTCATGAAACAACTCAAGAAGATCATAGAGAGCTCCTAAGATCTCATGAGAAGCTACGCTCGAGAAGCTCAATCTAGAGCAAGAACATGAGTTTCAAAAGCTATCAATGACGATCTTCAAAGAAGAGTTCTTCATATCTTGCCAAACGATTTCTTGTCTAATTTCTTGCCACCTATTAAAACTAAGCATGACAAGCATAAGAAAAAATTTTCATCTAGTAGTAACAATAATCATGCTAAATCCAATATTGTTTTCTAGTAATTCTCTTGATTCCACTAACAATGTTTCAAGCCAAGTTACACTTGAGCAAGAAAATAGTTTATTGAAAGGATTATAGAGAAAGGTGTTCACAAGAGCCTTCCAAGCAAGAACTTTGAGGAAATTGTTCGCAAGCAAGGGAGGCAACCAAGAATCAAGGAATTGGTTTTGAAAGTTCAACGCCGAGGGTGTTGAATGGGAAGAAGGTCAATATCCCACCCAAAGTTTGTTTTCAAAAGGAGAAGTATGATCCTATTTCTTCCAAATGTGGAACAAGCTCAAGATGACCTTCCACCACAAGACCACAAGCTAAAAGGCAAGGACAAGCTTCAAGAGGAGATTGATGCATTCATTGAAGCACCCAAGGCCATGGTCAAGGGGTTCCCAAGGAAAACTTCAAGTTCTACTTTCCAAGCTCAACTATTACCCCAAGGATTCCCATCAAGATGATGTGGATCCCAAAGAAGAACTAGAGAGTTCTTGAGGGTGTTCCCCAACATACTTCACTCACATTCATTTTGGCAAGAACTTGTGCCAACTTCCACATCTTGCACTAGTTCATGGAGTCACAAAACCCTCTTGTTGGTAAGTCAAGGGACAAGGTAATCATTGCTTTCATGGACATCATCTATTATGTACTTCAATCTATGTCCATGGATATCCTTGTTTGTTCCTTTGGGACTAACCCATGTAGGTTTGAAAGTGCCCAATCCAAAGGATTGCTCCCAACTCTTGATGATCTTCATCAACATTGAGCATCCACATCTTCAACATCTACATGAAGTCTTCACGACAACCCAAGGTTAGTTTGACCCTTTAAAAGGGGTTCTCCATCAAGGGGAGCTTTGTTTAAAGATATGAGCTAAAGCATCTTCAAATGATGTGAACACATTAATGTTTTGTAAAAGTGGTAACCCCACTTGGTTTAAACGATGAGTATGACCTATGATCAAATGTTCTCATTTGACTCCTAAGTCAATATATCATATATAGATGACCTAGTCATCGCCAAATTGTGTGCTAGTTGCTAGAGTTTTGTTTGTGCATGTTTGACACATATTTCATTTCTATCTTATTGTGTGAGCATGTTGGATGCATAATTTTATCCATTCGAGGACATCCATTTGTTGCTTTGGTCTTTGGATTTTTTTTGACCAAATGGATGGACAAGAATCCTAAGTTCCTCCCTAGCTATCTATGCTTTTTGTCTCAAACTCTATTCATGCTTATATCACAAACTTTGATCAAGTTTTTTTTGAGACCGAGGAGGAGCACCTTGAGCCACCGATCCCAAAAAGCTTAAATTCCAAAACCTTCTAAGTACTTTCGGTCAAACCAATCTACTCAAATCGATGCCCGAAATCACTTGGATTGATCTAGGTTTTCACCGTGAAACCGAAGGCAAATTTCATGGACCTGTGAGTAATCGCCAGAGAACCATCTTGGCCACCAAGTTTTCCAACTCGGTCCCACCGACACCGGGGTTATATACCCGAGGGCGCTTGATTATTCCTTCAAAACGCCCGCCTCAAACCCTTAGCCGCCGCCGTGGTCTCCGGATCGCCCGCTGCCGCCGGCACCTCCCGCTGGGTCTCCGCCAACGGTCATCTCATCGCCGCCAAGCCAGAGAGAAACTCCACCAAGTTAGGGTGAGTTTTGATCCTCTGTGCTTCAACCCCCGATTCAATGCACCATTTTTGCTTTGCCATGTTTGAAATCTTCCTATCCAGCAGATTAGTTCTTAAACGAAATTCGAGGAAAATTTTAGGTTAGGTTTCCACCAACACATCTCGGGTGACCGATTCTACATTCTTGATCGACGAGGCTCGCCATTGCATCCACCTTTTCGTCCAACGGAGTTGTGCAAATCGGTAAGACCAAATGAGGATTTAGTGAAACCTAGTGTTTTGCTAGATCAAACCCATTTCGTCCAACCAAAGTGGTGTGAATGGTTCTGTTTAGACACTTGATTCACCAATTTTAGACCTCAAACCAAATGCATTCTCGTGAAAACTTAAAACTTTTGAACCTTCTTTTTTGCAAAATTTCGCCTTTGTGATAACTCTTCTATTCGCCTTATACCTATTCTATTCCCGGTTGTCACCATGTTCGATGCAAGTGACAGCTGAAGGTCCGAATCACCAGGAGATTCCAGGAGGGCACTAGTCCCCGGGAAGCCAATTTTTCCGATGATGGTGAGAGGAGCACCCAAGTGGTTTGGCCCCATCGCCACCGGGCCGGAAGAAGAGAAATTGGATGAAGAGGATTCGACTTTTGTTAAGGAAGAGACCTTTAAACCTAAGAGGAAAGTGGTTGCCAAAGACTATCAAGGGCAACATACCAAGAAAGGCACCAAAAAGGAAGAAGTCCACCCTTGCCAAGAAATTGAGCATGGAAGAGGAAACCCCAAGAAGATAAAGAAACTTCCAAGAGGAAGAGGATAGTACATGATGAAAGCTGATGATGATTCCGATGAGGAAGCACCCCAGCCCCTCCTCGGGTCTGGATGGGAGATGCCATGAAAGCACCTACTAAGTCTAAGCCATCCCCAAAGAAAGGCAGCCAAGCCAAGCCCGCCGCCCAAGAAAACAAAGGAGAAATATTCCCGCTTCAGAGAAGAAGGAAGGACAAACACTAATGAATCAAGATGAGGCCATGTGTTGGTCAAACTTCATGTAAAACCGCCACCCACAATGATTCTCATCCTCGAGCGAAAATATGAAGGAAAGGAAGGAAAAGGTCTGTGCTATGGAGGCAAGTTGATCCATATGCCACCGTGAGAAGGACAGCTGTTGACCAAGATTCCACACCGGAGAGCAACAAGATTTTATGAGATTGTCATGGACAAGAAGCCCATTGTTCCGACACTAGATATGTTGAATGGGAATATATTGATAGTGGGAAAGACTACTTCCCACATGTGCATGAGAGCTTCAAATGTGGTGTTGGGTTTGGTCGAAGTTAAGGTGGAATGAAGATGATCATAGTTTATGCCACAAAGACACTTCTATCCAGATGGCGTTGTAGGATGATAAGACTGTAGATTCTTCTTCAACATTGAAGAGTGGGGCACCGCTAAATGCTCCAAAGATCAAGAGATGATGATGTTGATGTCTATGGAATTCCCAAGAAAAATCATGAGTCAATGAAGAACATGTACAATGAGGTACCACCAAAGATGTAGAGATATGGAAGCTGGATCAAGGTATCATTCCTTGCAGGTCTTCCAACCACTAACACGATTTCGAGGCATACCTTGATGCCCAAGTCGAGATCATCGATGATAAGAGGCTATTCTATCAACATGCTGCAATTCTAGATCAAGGCACCTTTAAGGTGATGGACCCGATAGTAGAGACTATCAAGAGGACAGCAAAGAGACTTAAGAGGTCATGTGGGTTTGCCCCGCACATTCAGATGCTCATCAATGCCAAGTTTGGCACGGGCACCTACTTGTTGGATAGACCCCACTTGCCACCGCAGCCCTAACATGAGGATAATGAAGTTGTGATGACTGAGGATGATCCCACACCGTTGAAGGTCAAGCTAAGTCCGCCAAACAAGCCAAAGCTGAGAAGGAAGCAAAGAAGAAAGAAAGAAAACCCAAGAGCGTTGGAGAACAGCCTTGAAGCTACCTGAGGATTGAACCACGCCTCGGCCAAGATAGTGCATCGGAGAGTCTTGGAGGATAGTTGAAGACAAGTTCCATGCTCGATGTCAAGTGATCAAGTGCAAGTCACACAACAAGCTTGAGGCGATATTGAGGAAGCCAAGAGGGAGAAGGGAGTCATGAAGGAGATGGAAGGTGATTTGTCCAGGATGAATGAGCAACCCGCCCGGTTCCCACAAAAGATCCGCTATTCCAAAGGATGAACCCGGGCTACAAAGACAAGACTCCCCACACCCATCGGGCCCAAACCCCCCAAACCACCTCCACCCACGACTTCACCAAGCCTTTTTGCAATGCAGCTATCTCCACTCCATCAACCCATGAGGCCAACAGAGTCCCTTTAGTGGCTTATTTCTATACCTTTCAACTTTTTAACTTGTTGCCAAAGGGAGAAATTGTATAGATCATAGGACTTTAAGAGAGAGGTCGCTTTTTTCCTTTCGGTTTTCTTTTGAGATACTTTTGAGTTTTCCGAGACATTTCGAGTTTGAATACCTTTTTCACTTTGATGAGTGCTTGATCATACTATGCTTAATTTGTGCTTAATGCTTATCATATGCTATTCATATCTTGTATGATCATTTACTCATGTCTTGGTGATTGGGTGCATCTATTCATTCTTATCATTTTGTGGCCCCACCAAGATGTATGTGACATGGAAGAGTGACCCATGATCCTAATCGATTGTGCATTTGCATTCAAACGCAAATCTTAAATAATGCACAAATTTAGGGAGCTTTGCTTATCACATACTTCTCAAAGCGATATATCATTCATTGATTATATCATTTGTCGGTTTTGATCTATATGTTGTCATCAATTCCAAAAAAGGGGAGATTGAAAGTGCAACTAATCCCCGGTGGTTTTTAATGATAAAAACATATATATCATTGAACTAATTGTTTTTGAGAATATTTCAAAGTTCATGATATGGGTATGGCAATGACCGATGATGTGGACCCTCAAAATGCTAAGGAAAGCATTGGCAAAAGCTCAAGACTCCATTTTTGGTTTAGTGATCCATGATCACATTGAGTCCATAGGAAAGCCAAACTATTAAAAAGGGATGAGGTTATGATGATGATCCGTTGCTCAAAGTGCTTAGTGATCTATCTCCCAAACTATCGAATCTTTCATTCCAACAATACTCATAAGTAATCTCGGTCCCACCGATTCCATAAACTCAACACCGAGATGAACCACCTCACCATATAGCCAAACCCTAGTAATTTCGGATTTTCCCATTCCAAACCTCGGTCTCATCAAACTAGTGTTGCCAACCTTCAGAATCTTCAGAATCATATCGGTGTCACCGAGATGATAAAGTCGGTCCCACCGAGAATGGCAAACCCTAGTCTTTGGAAGAATCGACAATGAATAATATCGTCCTTTGAGAAGTATGTGATAAGAAGAGCTCCCTAAATTTGTGCATTATTTAAGATTTTGTGAATGCAAATGCACAATCGAAGGGATCATGGGTCACTTTTCCATGTCACATACATCTTGGTGGAGCAAAAATGATAAGAATGAAAAGATGCACCCAATCACCAAGACATGAGTAAATGGTCATAAAGTAGGAATAGATATGATAAGCATTAACACACATTAAAGCATAGTACACCAAGCACTCAAAGGTAGAATCAAACGAGTATCAAACAAATAATGTCTCAAACCAAAAGTATCTCAAAGAAACCGCAAAAGAACGAAGAGCAAAAGAAAGACAAAAAGACTCCCGGTCCTATGATCTATAATTTCCCCTTGGCAACAAGTTACCAAAAGTTCAAAAGCATAGAGCTGGCCACGGGGACTCCGGGGCCCCCGCCTGGGTTGATGTCGGAGGATATGAAGACGGGCGAAACTTCAGATGTCTGGGGAGGATGGTCACCGGAGCTGGAGTTGGAGAACCTGAATCGGAGGGCCGTCAGTCCCGTGTCCCATCGAATAGCAATGATCGGGTCCTGTGGGAACCGGAGCCTTGATAAGCATCCCGACTAAGTCATCCCGATCTCACACATAAGCTTTCCTTCTCCCTTTGTTCCTCAATGCCCCGAGCTTGTTGGGAAACTTGACTTCCATTTTCACATCCAGAGCGTGGATCTTGTCCTCAACAACCTTCTAAGCTCTCCGAGACGTTCAATGTCCAGCGTTGTTCAACCTTTTGGGTAGCTTCAAGAATTTGCTCTCCGCTTTTGGTTTAGCTGCCCCCGCTTCCTTGTCCTTTGGCTTTTTGGCGCTTCGATCTTGGCTTGACCTTCAACAGAGTGGATCCTCCTCATCCATCACAACAACATTGTCTTCATGCTCGCTGCAACGGTAAATGTTCTCATCCAACAAGAATGTGCCCATGCCAAACTTGGCATTGATAAGCATCCGAATCAGGGCAAATCCAATGACCTTTTCTCGTCACCGCAATTCTCTTAATGGTTTCTACCATCAAGTCCATCACCTTGAAAGGTGCTTTCATCAAGTATGTGCAGCATGTTGATAGAGTATCCTCCGATCATGCGATGATCTCCATTTGGGCATCAAGGTATGCCTCAAAATAGTATTAGTGGTAGGTGTCCCGAGATAGTAGATCGAGCCGAGCTTCCGATTCCCAAATTCGCGAACCTTTGTACATGTTCTTCATGGATTCATGATTCTTCTTTGAACCATATACATCAATATCATCTTCCCAATCGAGCATTCGTTCCCCATTCTTCAACAAGAAGAAAAATCTTTGACCTTCACCATCCACACAATCTTTCCATCAGAAATGAGCGGCATAGAATTGCATTATCATCTCATCGTCCAATCAATTACCTAAACGAATCCACATGCAAAGGAAACTTTCATGCACATGTGGAAAGAAATCGGTTTCCTTGCCAATGTACTTCCAAATAACATATCGGTTCAATTATGGGCTTTGTCCATCAAGACGGTCTCATAGAAGTTGCTCCTTCGTGTGAACTGGGATCTACAGTTTTTCTCTCACCATATTCGATTGTTCCATAGCCCGAGACCTTTTCTTTTTGCCTTCATATCCTCCCTTTGAGGATGAGCATCATTATGTAGTGGAGTTTTGGACGGTTTAAAACCGGTGCTTCATCATCCACATCCGGTGGCACATCATCCTTGTTCTTTTCGACCCGAATGTTCCCGACGGTCTTCTTGGCTTGGCAGCTTTTTGGGAGCTGCCTTAGCCGGAGATTTTTGGCTTTGATGTGGCTCCACTTTAATGGCATCACCCATGAACTTAGGCTTCGAGGAGGAGGCTGGGGTGCTTCATCCTCATCTTCTTCCCTTGCATCATGCACTATCCTCTTCTCTTGGAGGTTTTTTCACTTTGCTTGCGCTTTCTCCCAAATTCAGCCTTAGCAATAGTTGATGCTTGACTTTTTGGTGCCCTTCTTAGTTTGTCGATTTTGTTTTTAAACAACCTTCCTTTTGGGCTTTGAGGTCACCTCTTCCTCCAAAAACAATTTCATCATCAATTTTTTCTTTCGGTGGTGCAGGAGGCAACCACTTGGTGTACCCCACCATCAGATGAGCCTAGGATCGTGACTAGTGCTCGCCGAATGTTCGCAATGGGTGTCTCGACCTGTTCGACCCACGGCATCCCTATGGCACAACCTGGAATAGAAAGGTGTAGGCAAGAAGAAGAGTCATCACAAATTGCAGTTTTTGCAAAAAATGAGTTCAAATTTAGTATTAGGTTTTCCAGAAGACATTTCTCGATGAGTTTAAAACTGAATCCGTGTTAAACAAGCTTCACACCACTTTCTTTGACAAGTGGGTTTCGTCCCGAAACACTAGGGTTTCACGAATCCTCATTTTGGTCACACCGATTTTGCACAACCTCGTTGGACCGAAGGGTGCAAAGACAATGGCCTATAGGCCAAATCGGTCTTACCGAAATGTAAAATCGGTCTCACCGAGATGTGTTCGCGAAACCTAACCCTAAAACTTTTACTCAATCTAGTCCAAACGAACTAACTGTGTAATCGAGGATTTCAATCGTGGCAAGATACTAGGCAAACCAAACGGCATTGAATCGGAGATGGAGCACGAGGGATCAAACTCACCCTAACTTGGTGGAGTTTTTCTACGGCGGCAACGGCTCGGAGGAGATGTCCGCTGACGGCGACGGAGACTCAGGGCGAGGGCGACAGCATTTACGGCGACGATCCGGAGACCAAGGCGACGCAGAAGGTGGGGCAACACGCTTGAAGGAGGAATCAACGACCGGGCCCCGGAGTATATATACCCTTTGTTCTGGTGGGACCGAAGTAAAACTCGTGGCACTGAGATGGATAATCGCTAAGTTATGCACTTCGTCACGCCGAAAATCACAACTCGGTTTCACCGAGGTGAAAACCTAGATCAGTCTAAATGCTTTTGCTCGACCGAGTTTGAGTGAGTTGGTCTGACCAAATCAATTAGAAGGTTTTGGAAATTAGCCCTTGACGGATCGGTGGTCGAAAGTGCTCTCACCCGAGGGTCCAAAATGACTTGTTCAAAATTTGTGATGTAAGCATGAATAGAATTTGAGACAAGAAAGCATAGATAGCTAGGAGGTACTTAGGCATTCTTGTTCATCCATTTGGTCAGAAAACTCAAAACGACCAAAACAACAAATGGATGTCCTCGAATGGATAAAATCATGCATCCAACATGCTCACACAATAAGATAGCAAATGAAATATTTGTCAAACATGCACAACCAAAACTCTAGCAACTAACACACAATTTGTCGATGACTAGGTCATCTTTATATGAGTATGTTGACTTAGGAGCCAAATGAGAACATTTGATCATAGGTCATACTCATCGTTTAAGCACAAGTGGGGTTACCACTTTTACATAAAGCATTGATGTGTTCACATCATTTGAAGATGCTTTAGCTCAATTTTTTAGAGCAAAGCTCCCTAGATGTGAGAACCCCTTTAAAGGGTCAAACTAACCTTGGGTTGTCGAGAAGACTTCATGTAGATGTTGAAGAGTGGATGCTCAATGTTGATGAAGATCATCAAGAGTTGGGAGCTATCCTTGATTCGGCACTTTCAATACCTACATGGGTTAGTCCCACAAGGAACAAATAAGGATATCCATGGACATAGATTGAAGTTCACAATAGATGATGTCCATGAAAGCAATGATTACCTTGTCCCTTGACTTACCAACAAGAGGGTTTGTGACTCCATGAACTAGTGCTCGATGTGGAAGTTGATTGCACAAGTTTTTGCCAAAATGAATGTGAGTGAAGTATGTTGGCGGAGTCACCTCAAGAACTTTCTAGTTCTTCTTCTTCGATCCACATCATCTTGATGGGAATCCTTGGGGTTGTAGTTGAGCTTGACGAAGTAGAACTTGACGCTTCCTTGGGAACCCACTTGACCATGGCTTGAGGTGCTTCAACAAATGCATCAATCTCCTCTGAAGCTTGTCTTGCCTTTTAGCTTGTGGTCTTGTGGTGGAAGGTCATCTTGAGCTTGTTCCACATTGGAAGAATTAGGATCATACTTCTTTTGAGAAACAAACTGTGATTAGGATATCGACTTTCTTCCCATTCAACACCTTCGGCTGAACTTTCGCCAAAACCAATTCCTTGATTCTTCCTGCCTTCCTTGCTTGTAACAATTTCTCAAAGTTCTTGCTTCCGCAAGGTTCTGTAGACACCTTTCTATAATCCCTTTCAATAAACTATTTTCTTGCTCAAGTGTAACTTGGCTTGAAACATTGTTAGTGGAATCAAGAGAACTACTAGAAGCAACAATATTGGATTTAGCATGGTTATTGTTACTACTAGAGAAAGAATTTTCTTATGCTTGTCATGCTTAGTCTTAATGGGTGGCAAGAAATTAGACAAGAGAAGTCGCTTGGCAAGATATGAAGAACTCTTCTTTCAAGATCGCCATTGATTGCTTTTAGAAACTCATGTTCTTGCTCTAGAGTGAGCTTTCGTCGAGCTTCTCATGAGATCTTAGGAGCTCTCTATGATCTTCTTGAGTTGTTTCATGAGCTAACTTAAGAGTGTTTAGTTCTTTAGTTAGACGCTCAATCTCCTTCATAGCATTGTCATTCGATTCTTCTCGACTATAAAGTCTACTAGCATGTTCATCATTACTAGGTTCATTGGATTTATCATGCAAGAGCTTATCTTCACCAAGCAAGTCATCCTCATCACTATTGAAGTCAATGAATTCAGGGTGTGATACCTTGGGGCCTTTAGCCATGAAGCATCTTCCAATTCCTCATTTGGTGAATCAAATAAGTCGAGGAGTTGGAGTTGGAGGATACGAGAGCAAGACCGCAACACCTTCATCTTGATCATGAGTCGGAGTTGGAGTGATAGCTTCCTTCGATTGATTGTCTGAATCGGAGCCGAGACCCATTCACCTACATGAGCTTGATGTTTTCTTCTGTGTAGCTCCTTGATGACTTGTCTTTCCTCTCCTAATCCTTGCTTCTCCGAGAGGATCTTCGCTCATAACGATCATCTCTGCTCCTTCTCTTTCCGAGGTGACTCATCTCTTGAGCTTCTTCTTCTGGAGATTCTTCTCTTCTGTGGGGAGCCAGACACTCATTTGAGTAGTGTCCGGTCTTCCACAATTGTAGCAGCTTTCGATCACGACTAGAAGATCTCTTTTCATCATATGATCTAGACTTTGAGCTTCTCTCTTGCCTCTATTCTTGTAGAATTTGTGAAGTTCTTGACCATTAGGCTTATCTCTTCATTGGAAACTAACTTGTCACTTGAGGTTGTGGGAGCATCACTTGTAGCTTTGTAAGCACCACTTGACTTGTTGTGAAGCTCTTCCTTATCCTTAAGTGTCATCTCATGAGCAACAATTCTTCCAATGACTTCTGTGGCTTGAGATTCTTGTAGTTTGGCATCATTTGGATCAAAGTGCACACGGTGTCATACTTTCCATCCAAAGCTCGAGAATCTTCTTGATGATGAATCGGTCGGTCATTTCTTCGCTCTCCTAACGAATCTCATTTGTGATGAGAGCAAGCCTAGAGTACATTTCAGCAATTCTTCACCATCCTTCATCTTGAACTTGTCAAGTCGACCTTGAAGAATGTCTAGCTTTGATTCCTTCACGGACTCGTACCTTCGGCATTTCAACCAAAGTATCCCAAATCTCTTTGCATTCTCAAGACGGCTGATTTTGTTGAACTCCTCGAGACACAAGGCATTGAAGAGAATGTCACAAGCTTGAGCATTGTTTTGCAACATCCGCAATTCTTCCGCTAGAAGCCAGCGATCCGAACTTTTCCTTCCTCAAGAATTCACCTTGCATACCAACACAAATAATGCCCCATGCGGCTGGGTTATGACCAAGAATATGCATTTTCATTTTATGCTTCCAACTAGCAAAATTTGTACCATCAAAGTAAGGACCTCATTAAAATTACCTCACTAGACGCCATACTCTCCTAGGTTGTGAAACCAAGCTTATGGAGTCCAATGCAATGGAAACCAATACAATGGAGACCAAAGCTCCGATACCACTTGTAGGATCGAAAGTATGTCTAGAGGGGGGTGATTAGACTACTTGACAATATAAAATTCTGCCTTTTGACAAAGAACAGCTTTTGCGATTCACAATTATGATCAAGTCAGCATCACCCTACACATGCAATTCTAGAGTATAGGCAGCGGAAAGTAAATTGCACATGTAGTAAAGAGAGGTGGAGAAGAGAAACGCAATTTTGGAGACGCGTGATTTTTCTCGTGGTTCCGATAGGTGGTGCTATCGCATTTCCACGCTGATGGAGACTTCAACCCACCGAGGGTAACGGCCATGAGAGTCCACGGAGGGCTCCACCCACTAAGGGTCCACGGAAGCAACCTTGTCTATTCCATCATGGCTCACGCCCACGGAGGGCTAGCCTTACTGGGTAGATCTTCACTAAGTAGGCGATCTCCTGCCCTTACAAACTTCTTGGTTCAACTCCACATCTCGACGGAGGCTCCCAAGCGACACCTAACCAATCTAGGAGGCACCACCTCCAAAAGGTAATAGATGTTGTAGATGATGATGAACTCCTTGCTCTTGTGCTTCAAATGATAATCTCCCAACACTCAACTCTCCTCACCGATTTGGCTGGTGGAAGAAAGGATTGAGTGGAAAGCAACATGGGAAGGTGAGATCAAGCTTTATGGGGAGGAGCAACTTGATCTCAACACAAGGGTAGGTAGTTCTTCTTAAAATGG
>JAHHZJ010004376.1:0-17145 GCA_021437245.1 Aegilops speltoides | reverse complement strand
ATCCTTTCTTCCACCACACCAAATCGGAGGAGAGTTGAGTGTTGGGGAGATTATCATTTGAAGCACAAGAGCAAGGAGTTCATCATCACCAACACCATCTATTACCTTTTGGAGGGTGGTGCCTCCTAGATTGGTTAGGTGTCGCTGGGAGCCCCGCCAAGATGTGGAGTTGAACCAAGAAGTTTGTAGGGGGAGATCGCACTTGAAGATCTACCCCAGTAAGGCTAGTCCTCCGTTGGATGCCATGATGGAATAGACAAGGTTGCTTCTTCGTGGACCCTTCGTGGGTGGAGCCTCCGTGGACTCTCGCAGCCTACCTCCGGGTTGAAGTCTCCATCAACGGATTGACGATAGACACCATCGGAACCACGAGAAAAATCTCTGTTCCAAATTGGCTTGCTCTTCTCCACCTCTTTACTACATGTGCAATTTATTCGCTGCAAATACTCTAGAATTGCATGTTAGGGTGATACTTGACTTGATCATCATTGTGAACTTGCTAAAACTTGTCCTAATCAAAAGGCTAAATTTATATGTCAAGTAGTCTAATCACCCCCCTCTAGACATACTTCGATCCACAAGTGGTATCGAGCTTTGTCTCCATTGGATTGGTTTCATTGCATTGACTCCATAAGCTTGGTTTCACAACCTAGAGAGTATGGCCAGTGAGGGTAATTTTCGAGAGGTCCTTACTTTGATGGTTCAAATTTTGCTAGTTGGAAGCATAAAATGAAAATGCATATTCTTGGACATAACCCTCGCCGCATGGGGCATTATTTGTGTCTTGCAAGGTGAGTTTTTCGAGGAAGGAAAAGTTCCGGATCGTAAGCTACAGGATGAATTATGGATGTTGCAAAACAATGCTCAAGCTTGACATTCTCTTCAATGCTTTGTGTCCCGGATTTCAACAAAATCAGCCGCCTTGAGAATGCAAAAGAGATTTGGGATACTTTGGTCGAAATGCACGAAGGTACCGAGTCCGTGAAGGAATCAAAGCTAGATGTTCTTCAAGGTCAACTTGACAAGTTCAAGATGAAGGAAGGTGAAGGAGTCGAAATGTATTCTAGGCTTGCTCTCATCACAAATGAGATTGCCGGCTTAGGAAGCGAAGAAATGACCAATCGATTCATCATCAAGAAGATTCTCGAGCTTTGGATGGAAAGTATGACACGTGCACTTTGATCCAAATGATGCCAAACTACAAGAATCTCAAGCCCACCAAGTCATTGGAAGAATTGTTGCTCATGAGATGACACTTAAAGATAAGGAAGAGCTTCACAACAAGTCAAGTGGTGCTATAAAGCTACATGTGATGCTCCCACAACCTCAAGTGACAAGCTAGTTTCCAATGAAGAGATAAGCCTAATGGTGAAGAACTTCAACAAATTCTACAAGAGTAGAAGCAAGGAAAGAAGCTCAAAGTCTAGATCATATGATGAAAAGAGATCTTCTAGTCGGATCGAATCAGCTATAATTGTGGAAGACCCGACACTACTCAAATGAGTGTTCATTTCCCCACAAGAGAAGAGAAGAGAAGAATTCCAAGAAGAAGAAGCTCAAGAGAAGAGTCACCCGAAAGAGAGAAGGAGTAGAGATGATCGTTATGAACGAAGATCCTCTGAGAAGCAAGGATTCGGAAAGGAAAGACAAGTCATCAAGGAGCTACACAAGAAGAAAACATCAAGCTCATGTTGGTGAATGGGTCTCCGATTCGACAATCACTCCGAAAGAAGCTATCACTCCAACTCCGAATACACAAGATGAAGGTGTTGCCGGTCTTGCTTCAGATCCTCCAACTCCAACTCCTATGACTTATTTGATTCACCAAATGAGGGAATTGGAAGATGCTTCATGGCTAAAGGCCCCAAGGTATCACACCCTGAATTTATTGACTTTGATAGTGATGAGGATGACTTGCTTGGTGAAGATGAGCTTTACATGACAAATCTAGTGAGCCTAGTAATGATGAACATGCTAGTAGTCTTTATAGTCTAGAAGAGTCGAATGACAATGCTATGAAGGAGATTGAGCGCCTAACTAAAGAACTAAACACTCTTAAGTTAGCTCATGAAACAACTCAAGAAGATCATAGAGAGCTCCTAAGATCTCATGAGAAGCTACGCTCGAGAAGCTCAATCTAGAGCAAGAACATGAGTTCCTAAAAGCTATCAATGACGATCTTCAAAGAAGAGTTCTTCATATCTTGCCAAACGACTTCTCTTGTCTAATTTCTTGCCACCTATTAAAACTAAGCATAAGAAAAATTCTTCATCTAGTAGTAACAATAACCATGCTAAATCCAATATTGTTACTTCTAGTAGTTCTCTTGATTCCTACTAACAATGTTTTAAGCCAAGTTACACTTGAGCAAGAAAATAGTTTATTGAAAGGGATTATAGAGAAAGGTGTTCACAAGAGCCTTGCCGAAGCAAGAACTTTGAGGAAATTGTTCGCAAGCAAGGAAGGCACCGAAGAATCAAGGAATTGGTTTTGAGCGAAAGTTCAACGCCGAGGGTGTTGAATGGGAAGAAGGTCAATATCCCACTCCAAAGTTTGTTTTCAAAAGGAGAAGTATGATCCTACTTCTTCCAATGTGGAACAAGCTCAAGATGACCTTCCACCACAAGACCACAAGCTAAAAGGCAAGGACAAGCTTCAAGAGGAGATTGATGCATTTATTGAAGCACCTAAGGCCATGGTCAAGGGGTTCCCAAGGAACCAAGTTCTACTTAAGCTCAACTACTACCCCAAGGATTCCCATCAAGATGATGTGGACCCAAGAAGAAGAACTAGAGAGTTCTTGAGGGTGACTAACAACATATTTCACTCACATTCATTTTGGCAAGAACTTGTGCAATCAACTTCCACATCTTGCACTAGTTCATGGAGTCAAAACCCTCTTGTTGGTAAGTCAAGGGACAAGGTAATCATTGCTTCTGGACATCATCTATTGTGTACTTCAATCTATGTCCATGGATATCCTTGTTTGTTCCGGGACTAACCCATGTAGGTATTGAAAGTGCCCAATCCAAAGGATTGCTCCCAACTCTTGATGATCTTCATCAACATTGAGCATCCACATCTTCAACATCTACATGAAGTCTTCTACGACAACCCAAGGTTAGTTTGACCTTTAAAAGGGTTCTCACATCAAGGGGAGCTTTGCTCTAAAGATTTGAGCTAAGGCATCTTCAAATGATGTGAACACATTAATGCTTTATGTAAAAGTGGTAACCCCACTTGTGCTTAAACGATGAGTATGACCTATGATCAAATGTTCTCATTTGACTCCTAAGTCAATATATCAATATAGATGACCTAGTCATCGGCTTTGTGTGATAGTAGCTAGTGTTTTGTTGTGCATGTTTGACACATATTTCATTTGCTATCTTATTGTGTGAGCATGTTGATGCATGATTTTATCCATTCGAGGACATCCATTTGTTGCTTTGGTCTTTTTTATTTTTCTTTCGACCAAATGGATGGACAAGAATGCCTAAGTTCCTCCCCTAGCTATCTATGCTTTCTTGTCTCAAACTCTATTCATGCTTATATCACAAACTTTGACAAGTCTTTTTCGACCCACCGAGTGAGGAGCACCTGAGCCACCGATCCGTCAAAAGCTTAACTTCCAAAACCTTCTAAGTATTTTCGTCGACTCAACCCACTCAAAATCGGATGCACCAAAGCACTTGGATTGATCTAGGTTTTCACCTCTGAAACCGAAGTTGCAATTTTCACGCGTGATCAAGTGTGTAATCGCAGAAGCTAACCATCTGTGCCACCGAAGTTTTACAACTCGTCCCACCGACGCCTAAAGGGTATATATACCGAGGGCAGCGCGCTGATTCTTTCTTCAAACGCCACCCTCAAACCTTTGTCGCCGCCGTGGTCTCCGGATCGCCTCCGCTGCCTCAGGCGCTTCGCCAGGTCTCCGTCATTGCCAATCGGACATTCTCCGCGCTGCCGCCAGAGAGAACTCCACCAAGTTAGGTTAGTTTCGATCCCTCTCGCTTCAACCTCCATTCTATGCACGATTGGTTTGCCTAGCTTGCCACGCTTGAGATCTTCCTATCCAGCAGATTAGTTCTTAGAACGAAATTCGAGTAAAAGTTTTAAGGTTAGGTTTCACGAACACATCTCGTGTGACCGATTCTACATTCTCGAAGACCGATTTGGCTTCGCCATTGATCGCACTTTTCGTCCAACCGAAGTTGTGCAAATCGGCACGACCAAATGAGGATTTAGTGAAACCCTAGTGTTCTGGCTAGACTAAAACCCATTTCGTCCAACCGAAAGTGGTGTGAATGGTTCTGTTAGACACTTCGGATTCACCAAATTTTAGCCTCTGTCCGACCGAAATGCATTCTCGTGAAAACCTAAAACTGAAATTTGAACTCATTCTTTTTGCAAAATCTTCTGCAGCTTTGTGATAACTCTTCTATTCTCGCCTATACCTTATCTATTCACAAGTTGTCACCATGTCGATGCCAAGGAATGTAACAGGTCCGAATCTCCAATTGCTGAAATTCCAGAGGCATGCACTAGTCCCGAGGCCAGAGCTTTTTCCGATGATGGTGAGAGGAGCACACCAAGTGGTTTGCCTCCCGCTGCCACCAGGCGTGAAGAAGAGAAATTGATGAAGAAGGTTCTCGATTTCATAGCCGAGGAAGAGATCTCATCTAAGCCAAAGAGGAAAGTGGTTGCCAAAGAGCATCAAGGGCAACAAACCAAGAAAGGCACCAAAGAAAGTGAAGAAGTCCACAGCTGCCAAGAAGCTGAGCATGGAAGAAGAAACTTGAGCAAAAGTGAAGAAAACTTCCAAGAGGAAGAGGATTGTGCATGATGAAGCAGATGATTCGATGAGGAAGCACCCCAGCCTCCTCGTAAGCTTCCAAGTTGATGGGTGATGCCATCGGCAGGTGAGCACCTTCTAAGTCTAAGCCATCAGCTCCAAAGAAAGGCAGCTCAAGCCAAGCCTCGCGCCAAGCCCAAGAAAACTCGTGAGAAACATTCCCGCTTCGAGAAGAAGAAAGACAATGTGCCACCACCTGAGTCGATGATGAGGCACCAGATATCGAAACTCCGTAAACGCCACCCACAATGATGCTCATCCTCGAGCTGAAAACATGAAGGAAAGAAAGGATAAAGGACTCAAAGCTATGGAGACAAGCTGATCCATATGCCGTGAGAAGAAGGACTGCTGTTGATCCAAGGTTCCACACCGAGAGCATCAAGATTTCTATGAGATGCTTATGGACAAGAAGCCCATTGTTGCGACACTCGCTATGTTGATCGGGCATATATTGACAAAGTGAAGAGCACAGAGACTACTTTCCACATGTGCA
Organism: Aegilops speltoides; assembly: GCA_021437245.1. Lineage (NCBI taxonomy): Eukaryota > Viridiplantae > Streptophyta > Magnoliopsida > Poales > Poaceae > Aegilops > Aegilops speltoides. Next base: position 11,797 of record JAHHZJ010004376.1, on the reverse strand, counting down.
TGAGAGCTTCACCGCATGTGGTGTTGCTGATTTCGCTGGTCGGGTTGACAGCTTGGAATGATGAGATGATCATGCAATTCTATGCCAAGCTCATTTCTATCCAGATGGCAGGATTGTATGGATGATCAAGGACGTAGATTTTCTTCAAATGTTGAAGAATGGGCAGCACCGCTGAATGCTCCAAAGGTCAAGAGAAGATGATGTTGATGTCTATGGAATTCCCAAGAAAAACCATGAGTCTATGAAGAACATGTACAATGAGGTACCACAAGGATGTAGAGATCTGAAGCTCGCTCACAGTATCATCTCCAGTGTCTCCCTACCACTAACACAATTCGAGGCATACCGATGCCCAAGTCCGAGATCATCGCATGATAAGAGGCTATTCTATCAACATGCTACATATACTTGATCGAAGGCACCTTTCAAGGTGATGGACCGATAGTTGAGACTATCAAGAGGACCGCAGCAGACTGTAAGAGGTCATGTGTGTTTGCCCCGACATACAGATGCTTATCAATGCCAAGTTTGGCACGGCACCTACTTGTTGGATAGACCCCACTTGCCACTGCAGCTCGAGCATGAGGACAATGAAGTTGTGATGACGAGGATGATCCCACGCCTGTTGAAGGTCAAGCAAAGTCCTAAGTCGCCAAACAAGCTAAAGTCGAGAAGGAAGCAAGAGCAGCAGCAGCCTAAACCCAAGAGTGTTGGAGAGCAGCTCTGAAGCTACCGAGGATTGAACAACGCCTGCCAAGATTGTGCGCCTCAGAGAGTCTTGAGAGGATAGTTGAAGACAAGTTCCATGCCTGATGTCAAGTCGATCAAGTGCAAGTCATCCAACAAGCTTGAGGCAGATATCGAGGAAGCTAAGAGGGAGAAGGAAGAGCTCATGAAGGAGATGCAGGATGACCTAGTCCAGATGATTATGAACAGCCTGCCCGTTCCTACAAGACCCAGATCACCGCTATTCCAAAGGATGTACACTGTGGCTATCAGATCAAGACCTCCCACAGCTCCATCAGGCTCCAGCTCCAGCCCAAGGTCCACTCCTCCACTCCACGACATCACCAAGCCTTTTGCAGATGCAGCTATCTCAACTCCATCAACCAAGACAGAGCCGCCAACAGAGTCCCTAGTGACGCTTAGCTCTATACCTTTCGAACTTTTGGTAACTTGTTGCCAAAGGGGAGAAATTGTATAGATCATAGGACTTCAGAGAGAGAGTGCTCGCTTTTGCTATTTCGCTTGCTTATGGTTTCTTTGAGATACTTTTGAGTTTTTCGAGACATTCCGTGTTTGATACTACGCTTGTTTCTACTTTGATGAGTGCTTGATCATACTATGCCTTAATGTGTGCTTAATGCTTATCATATGCTATTCATATCTTGTATGATCATTTACTCATGTCTTGGTGATTGGGTGCATGCAATTCATTCTTATCATTTTGTGCGCTCCACCAAGATGTATGTGACATGGAAGAGTGACCCATGATCCTAATCGATTGTGCATTTGCATTCAAACGCAAATCTTAAATAATGCACAAATTTAGGGGAGCTCTTGCTTATCACATACTTCTCAAAGCTATTTATATTACTTCATTGATTATATCATTTGTCGAAGTTTGATCTATATGTTGTCATCAATTACCAAAAAGGGGAGATTAAAGTGCAACTAATCCTCGGGTGGTTTTGGTAATTAATAACAACATATATATCATTGAACTAATAACTTCTTGAGAATCATTTCAAAGTTCAGTGATATGGGTATGGCAATGACTCAAGAAGTGGACCTCAAAATGCTAAGGAAAGCATTGGCAAAAGCTCAAGACTCCATTTTTGGTTTAGTGATCCAAGATCACATTGAGTCTATAGGAAAGCCAATACTATTAAAAGGGATGAGGTTATGATAATGATCCGTTGCTCAAAGTGCTTAGTGATCTATCTCCCAAACTATCGCAATCTTTCATTCCAACATACACTCATAAGTAATCTCGGTCTCACCGATTCCATAAACTCACCACACCGAGATGAACCACCTCAGCCATATACCCAAACCCTAGAAATTTCGGATTTTCCGATTCCAAACTCGTCTCACCAAACTAGTGTTGCCAAGCTTCAGAATCTTCATCAAATCGGTGTCACCGAGATGATAAAGTCGGTCCCACCGAGATTGGCAAACCCTAGTCTTTGGAAGAATCGACTCACCGAGATTGTATTTTCGGTCCCACCGAAAATCCCAACGCTCACAAGATTTGAACTTTCGCCTCACCGAGTTGTCAACTTCGGTCCCGACCGAGATTGGTCAAATGTGTGTAACGGTTGGATTTTGTGTGGAGGCTATAAATACCCTCCACCTCCTCTTCATTCGGGAGAGAGCCATCGAAAGAACTACCACTCCTACCTTACATTTCGAGAAGAAAACTACCTACCCTTGTGTTGAGATCAAGTTGCTCCACTCCCACCATATGAAACTTGATTTCTAGCCTTCCCAAGTTGCTTTCCACTCAATCCTTTCTTCCACCACAGCCAAATCAGTGAGGAGAGTTGAGTGTTGGGGAGATTATCATTTGAAGCACAAGAGCAAGGAGTTCATCATCACCAACACCATCTATTACCTTTTGGAGGGTGGTGCCTTAGATTGGTTAGGTGTCGCTGGGAGCCTCCATCAAGATGTGGAGTTGAACCAAGAAGTTTGTAAGGGCAAGGAGATCGCTTACGTGAAGATCTACCCCGAGTAAGGCTAGTCCTCCGTTGGCGATGCCATGATGGAATAGACAAGGTTGCTTCTTCGTGGACCCTTCGGGGTGGAGCCTCCGTGGACTCTCGCAGCCTGCATTCTCCGTGGGTTGAAGTTCCATCAACGTGATTGACGATAGCATTCACCTATCGGAACCACGAGAAAAATCTCCGTGTTCCAAATTGACGCTTGCTCTTTCCACCTCTCTTTACTACATGTGCAATTTACTTCCGCTGCAAATACTCTAGAATTGCATGTAGGGTGATACTTGACTTGATCATCATTGTGAACTTGCTAAAACTTGTCCTAATCAAAAGGCTAAATTTTATATAGTCAAGTAGTCTAATCACCCCCTCTAGACATACTTTCGATCCTACACTCACGACCTCGACGCCTCCTACTCGGCCAAAGATGTCGGGCGATCTCTCTCGGGCCTTGAACACCTATGGGGCAACTGGGGCCCTTTCTGTTCGGCAAGGAGCGGGCCAGGCAGAGTAGATCGAGGTCGAAGGCCTGGGAGACTCGCATTTTACCCAGTCGGGCTCTCCGGGAGATAATACCTCACACTGCTTTTGTGTTTAGATTTGATCTTGCCGTAGCGCAGAAGCGATGCATGGTGGTGCTGGGGTGTCGACGATCGAACCTTTCTACGCGCGCATGGGCCTCCTTTTATACTCAAGGGGGCATCCACACGCGGCAGCGAGGGAAGAGGGGGTAGAAAGGTAAAATCGCTGGTTGGTACTACAAAGGATCAACAAAGGCTCCCTACCTAACTCGACGGCAGGGACAAAGGCATTAAATGCCCGCCGTCGCCCAACAAGGTAGAAGAAACGATCGTAGGTGAACACCGCTGCCACGAGGGCGCCTCAGCCTTCGCTTCACCGCCCGCATGGATGCGAGAGTGCCTCGCCACGCGCCCTCGGGATGGTCTTGGCGATGACACGCGGTGCGCTCGGAGTTTGGTGACTGCGTGCAAGTGCCTTGCCCTGCCTCTTCTTTGTTGTGCCGCAAGCTTGCTTGCCGTGCAGTCTTGCCGGACGCTGCGCCGCGCAAGTCTTCCGTGATGCCTTGAGTTCGGCTTCCCGCAAGCTCTCTTGCCGGGCCTTCGCTTTCTGGTTAGTACTTTGTTCTTGAATGGCAGAGTAAGGAACGGTGAGGGTCTCATGGCGCGCGCAAGCCCCGCCGCTGGTGTGCTGATCGCCGGCACCAGTCGGTATTAAGGTACCTCTACTTTAGTAAATCCGACAATATCCACCATGTATATGTCATATGACGAGGTGGCTTTCCAGCGCTCCAAGAGGCGCTTGTTCTGGTCATCTCCGGATCGCTGCTCATACCGCCGATGTCTTCGGAGTCAAGTCTAGCATGTTGGTTAGATCGTCGACAAGGCTACTAAGTGGGTGGTGGTGGGCTTTGAATTTCTTCGCGTCTCGCGATCCCAACCGCCCCGACCGCAGTCCCGCCATGGCTCTCCGATAACGAGAGATATTTTAGCGAATTCAGATGTCGCCAAATGTGAGTGTTGAAAGATGTCCGCGCGGTGAACTCCATGATCGGCACCCAATCGGTTTCGATTGGAGGGGCGCGAGGTTCGAGTCCGGCGAGGAGTCCGCACCGTGAGTCACGAAGCCACAAGGATAAGGTTGGTATTCGCCCATCGCCAGAGAGGTAGCAGCTCTCGAGGCGTGTCTCATCCACCTGCCCTCGATCCGCATAGCCGACCAATTAAGGGTTGAGCGACTCGTGCAGCCTCCAGTGGCACCGCCCGCAGCAGAGCTAAATCATGCCCATCGTAATAAAGGCGGCGCGCTCCGGTGGCTCAATCCATCAAGATCAAGTCTTTATGGATGTCACCGTGAAGTTTAGATTTCCAAATCTGACTCGACGTAGGGCGAGCTTTCGATCTGCTCTAGATGGCTGCTAATTGCCCGCAAGGTAAAGCCACCGATATAAGATCTGTCCAGGAGAAAAGTCTCACCGGATCAGCCGTCTGTTGTTGATGATCGAAGAAGCCATCGAGCCTATCGTGATGACACGAGGAACTCTCAATGAAAGCACCAATGTCGGTGTCAAACCAGCGGATCTCGGTAGGGGGTCCCAACTCGTAGGCCTAGGTGGATGGTAACAGGAGACAAGGGACATGATGTTTTACCTGTGTTCGCCCTCTCGATGGAGGTAAAACCCTACTCCTGCTTGATTGATATTGATGATATGGGTAGTACAAGAGTGGATCTACCACGAGATCAAGGAGGCTAAACCCTAGAAGCTAGCCTATGGTATGATTGTTGTTGTGTCCTATGGATTAAAACCTCCGGCTTATATAGACACCGAGAGGGCTAGGGTTACACAGAGTCGGTTACAATGGTAGGAGATCTACATATCCAGACGCCAAGCTTGCCTTCCACGCCAAGGAAAGTCCCATCCGACACGGAACGAAGTCTTCAATCTTGTATCTTCATAGTCTTGGAGTCCGCCGATGATGATAGTTCGCTATCCGACACCCCTAGTCCAGACTCCTCATGTACCCAACAATTTCTTTTGGGTATCCTATGAAGACACATTCTCGATTTGGGTTTGAGATTATCAGCTGAAACTTTTTCACATAAGCATCGCAACCCTGCACTTTAAGAAATGACAACCTAAGTTTCTTGTTAAACCACAGCTCATATGGTGTCGCTCAATTGATTTTTAGACGGTGCCCTATTTAATGTGAATGCAACTGTCTCTAATGCATAACCCCAAAACAATAGTGGTAAATCTAAGAGACATCATAGATCGCACCATATCTAATAAAGTACGGTTACGACGCTCGGACACACCATTACGCCCATGGTGTTCCGTGGCATGAGTTGCGAATTATTCCACATTGTTTCAAATGAATGCCAAACTCAGAACTCAAATATTCGCCTCGCGATCGATCGTAGAAACTTTATTTTCTTGTTACGATGATTCTCAACTTCACTCTAAAATTCTTTGAACTTTTCAAAAGTTTCAGCATTTGTGTTTCATTAAGTAGATATACCCATATCCGCTCAAATCATCTCGTGAAGGTCGAAAATAACGATATCTCGCCGTGAGCCTCAACACTCATCGGACCGCATACATCGGTATGTATTATTTCCAATAAGTCGTTGGCTCGCCCATTGTTCCGGAGAATGTAGTCTTAGTCATCTTTCCCATGAGGCATGGTTCGTAAGCATCAAGTGATTCATAATCAAGTGATTCCAAAATCCCACCAACATGGAGTTTCTTCATGTGCTTTACACCAATATGACCTAAACGGCAAGGTCCCCAAATAAGTTGCACTATCATTATTAACCTTGCATCTTTTGGCTTCAATATTATGAATATGTGTATCACTACAATCGAGATTCAATAAACCATTCACCTTGGGTGTATGACCACGTAAGGTTTTATTCATGTAAACAGTAATAACAATTATTCTTTGACTTAAATGAATAACCGTATTGCAATAAACATGATCCAATCATACTATGCTCAACGCAAACACCAAATAACATTTATTTTAGGTTCAACACTAATCCCAAGGTAAAGGAGAGGCATGGTGATCTTATCAACCTTGGAATCACTTCCACACACATCATCACCTTGCCCTCAACCAGTCTCTATTCATTTTATAACTCCCTGCTTCAAGTTACTAATAATAGCAACCGAACCAAGATCAAATACCCAAGGGATACTATGAATACTAATAAAGTACACATCAATAACATGTATATCATATATACTTTTGTTCACTTTGACATCCTTCTTATCCGCCAAGTATTTGGGGCGCCGCCCAAAGGACTATTTCCTTTGCAGAGAAGCACCTAGCTTGTGCTTGGGTCTAGCTTTGGGATTCTTCATGGGAGTGGCAACTTTCTTGTCATTCTTCTTGAAATTCCTTTCTTTGCCTTGCCCTTTTACTTGAAACTAGGTTTCACAACCATCAACACTTGATGCTTTTCTTGATTTCTATCTTTGCCGATTTCAGCATCGCTAAGAGCTCGGGAATCGCTTTCGCCATCCCTTGCATATTATAGTTCATCACAAAGTTCCAAAGAATTTGGTGATAGGGACTAGAGAACTTTGTCAATCACTATCTTATCCGGAAGATTAACTCCCACTTGATTCAAGCGATTGTAGTACTCTTGATCATTCTCGAGCACATGCTCACCGTTGAGCTATTCTCTCCATCTTGTAGGCAAAAATACTTGTCGAGGTCTCATACCTCTCAACTCGGGCACGAGTCCTGAATACCAATTTCAACTCTTGGAACATCTCTTATGCTCCATGGCGCTTCAAAACATTTTCAAGTCCCGATTCTAAGTCGTGAAATCATGGTGCACTAAACTATCAAGTAGTCATCATACCGAGCTTGTCAAACGCTCATAACGCCGCGATTTGCTCCTCAATAGTTCTCATCACCTAGCGGTTCTTCCGCAGCAATGAGGATAATCCTCGATCATGGACCTAGTCCACATCATTGCTACTATCAACTTTGATATGAGTTTTCTAGGAACATATCATAAATAAAACAGGAAGCTATACGCGAGCAATTGATCTACAACACAGATATGCAAATACTATCAGGACTAAGTTCATGATAAATTTTTAAGTTCAATTAATCATATTACTTAAGAACTCCCACTTAGATAGACATCCCTCGAGTCATCTAAATGATCACGTGATCCATATCAACTAAACCATGTCTGATCATCACGTGATATGGAGTAGTTTTCAATGGTGAACATCACTATGTTGATCATATCTACTATATGATTCACGCTCGATCTTTCGATCTCAGTGTTCCGAGGCCATAACTGCATATGCTAGGCTGCCAAGTTTAACCCGAGTATTCTGCGACATGCAAAACTGGTTTGCACCGCTGTATGTGAATGTAGAGGTTATCACACCCAATCATCACTTGGTGTCTCTGCATCGAAGAACGTGAGTAACGGTGCATACCGTGGAGAACACTTATACCTTGAAATTTTAGTAAGGATCGCCTTATAAAGCTACCATCGAACTAAGCAAACTAAGATGTATAAAAGATAAACATCACATGCAATCAAAATATGTGACATGATATGGCCATCATCATCTTGTGCCTTTGATCTCCATCTCCAAAGTACCGCTGATTTCTATCGTCACCAAAGATGACACCATGATCTCTATCATCTTGATCTCTATCAACGTGTCGCTATATGGTCGCCCCGCCAACTATTGCTTTTGCAACTATTGATATCACGAGCGTATAAAGTAAAGCAATTACATGGCGCTTGCATCTTATGCAATAAAGAGACAACCATAAGGCTCCTCGCCAGCGTTTACAATTTCAAAAACATGATCATCTCATACAACAATTTATATCTTATCATGTCTTGACCATATCACATCGCGAACATGCCCGCAAAAACAAGTTAGACGCCCTCTTCTTTGTTGTTGCAACTTTACGTGCTGCTATGGGCTTAGCAAGAACCGTTTACCTACGCATCAAAACCACAATGATTTTTCGTCAAGTGTGTTGTTTTAACCTTCAACAAGGACCGACATAGTCACACTCGATTCAACTAAAGTTGGAGTAATGTACACCCACTAGCCACTTGTGTGCAAAGCACGCCGGTAGAACCACTCATGAACGCGATCATGTAATGTCGGTCTCGCCGATTCATCCAACAATACCATCAATCAAAGTATGACATTCTCGTAAGCAAGATGACTATTATCGCCACAACTCTTTGTGTTCTAATCCTCGCATATAACATCCACGATAGACCTGTCTCTCGATACCACTATTGGGGAATGCAATAATTTCAAAAAATTCCTACGACCATGCAAGATCTATATAGGAGAAGCATAACAACAAGCGGGAGAGTGTATCTACGCACTTTGTAGACCGAAGTGGAAGCTATGACAATGCGGTTGATGTAGTCGACGCCTTCACGATCCGACCGATCCCAAGACCGAACGACGACACCTCCGTGTTTAGCACACGCTCAGCTTGATGACGCCCCTCATACTCTTGATCCAGCTTGAGGCCGAGGGAGAGTTCCACAAGACGACGGCGTGGGCTACACGATGATGAAGTTATCGCGAGGGCTTCACTAAGCACTACGACGATATGACGGAGGTGGAATATGGTGGAGGGGCACGCACACGGCTAAACAATCAACTTGTGTGTCTATGGGGTGCCCTTCCTCCGTGATATGAAGGAGTGGAGGAGGGAGGGCCGCCTCTCTATGCTAGCCTCTAGGGGGATTCCTACCCTAGTAGGAGTAGGTTTCCTTCCCTAGTTGGAGTAGGAGAAGAAGGAAGAGGAGAGGAGAGAGGAAAGGGGACCGCCTCCCAATCCGGATTGGCTTGGGGCCGCCCACCTTGGCCGCCTCCTCTCTTCCACCATGGCCCATTAAGGCCCATTAACTCCCCGGGTTTCAAGAACCTCCCTAGACTCTTAAAAATGCATGAACTCATCCGAACCATTCCGATGTCCAAACATAGCATTCCAATATATCAATCTTTATGTCTCGACCATTTCAAGACTCATCGCATGTCCGTGATCACATCCGAGACTCCAAACTACCTTCGTACATCAAAACACATAAACTCATAATACCGATCGCCATCGAACGTTAGCGCAGGGACCCTACGGGTTCGAGAACTATGTAGACATGACCGAGACGCACTTCCAAATAATAACCAATAGCGAACTGGATGCTCATATCGGCTCCCATATATTCTATGAAGATTTTATCGTCAAACCGCATAACAACATACGCTTGTTCCCTTTGTCATTGGTATGTTACTTGCCCGAGATTCGATCGACGGTATCTCAATACCTAGTTCAATCTCGCTATCGGCAAGTCTCTTTACTGCTCAGAATGCATTGCTACGATTGAGCTTATCGCTGGTTTTCCTTGAAGAGGAAAGGGTGATGCAGCAATAGTAGCGTAAGTATTTCCCGTTTGAGAACCAAGGTATCAATCCAGAGGAGGCTCCTCAAGTCCCACGCACCTACACAAACAACAAAGAACTCGCAACCAACGCAATAAAGGGGTTGTCAATCCCTTCACGCCCACTCTGCTAAAGTGAGATCTCGATAGAGATAGTATGATAATATAAATATATTTTTAGTATTTTATGATATAGATTGGAAAAGTAAAGATGCAAATAAAAGTAGATTGAAAGCTTATATGATAAAAGATAGACCGGGGCCATAGGTTTCACTAGTGGCTTCTCTCAAGATAGCATAAGTATTACTGGGTGAACAAATTACGGTCGAAGCAATTGATAGAAAAGCTTAATAATTATGAGATTATCTAGGCATGATCATGTATATAGGCATCACGCCCATTACAAGTAGACCAACTCCTGCCTCGATCTACTACTATTACTCCACACATCGACCGCTATCCAAAGATGCATCTAGAGTATTAAGTTCATAAGAACAGAGTAACGCTTAAGAAAGATGACATGATGTAGAGGGATAAACTAAAGCAATATGATATAAACCCCATCTTTTTATCCTTGATGGCAACAATACAACACGTGCCTTGTCGCCTCGCTATCACCGAAAGGACACCGCAAGATTGAACCCAAAGCTAAGCACTTCTCCCATTGCAAGAAGATCAATCTAGTAGGCCAAACCAAACGATAATTCGAAGAGACTTGCAAAGATAACTCAATCATACATAAAAGAATTCAGAGGAGATTCAAATATTTTCATAGATAAACTTGATCATAAACCCACAATTCATCGGATCTCACAAACACACCGCAAAAAGAGTTACATCAAATAGATCTCCACAAGAGAGGGGGAGAACATGGTATTGGCATCCAAAAAGAGAGAAGAAGCCATCTAGCTAATAACTATGGACCTCAAGGTCTGTGGTAAACTACTCACAACTCATCTGGAGGGGCTATGGTGTTGATGTAGAAGCCTCCATGGTCGATTCCCTCCAAATGAGCGCCGCCAAGGCTCCAAGATGGGATCTCGTGGATACGTATGTTACGACGGTGGAAATTGTTTTTCGCTGGCTCCCTGGATGTTTTCGGGACGGGTATATATAGGAGGAAGAAGACGCCGGTGGTCCCGAGGGGCCCACGAGACAGGGCGCGCCAGAGGGGTGGGCGCCCCATCTCCCGGCCGCCGACGCTTCTGACTTGCACTCCAAGTCCTCTCGGATCACGCTGCTTCAAAAATCATGCTCCCAAAGGTTTCATTCCGCTTGGACTCCATTTGATATTCCTTTTCTTCAAATACTAAAATAGGCAAAAAACAAAGAATACGGGCCGGGCCTCCTTAGTAGGTTAGTCCCAAAAATGATATAAATATGTAAAATAAAGCCCATAAACATCTAAAAGGGGTAATATAATAGCATGGAACAATAAAATTATAGATACGTTGGAGACGATCAAGCATCATCTTGTAACTAACTCATTAGTCACATTGCTTGCAAGGCTTATTGTGATGTGCATTACCGAGAGGGCCCAGAGATACCTCTCTGTTACACGGAGTGACAAATCTTGATCTCGATCTATGCCAACCCAACAAACACCTTTGGAGACACGTAGAGCATTTTTATAATCACCCGTTACTGCCAGACGCTTTATAGCACACTAAGTGTTCCTCCGTATATGGGAGTTATGAATCTCATAGTCATAGGAACATGTATAAGTCATGAAGAAAGCAATAGCAATAAAACTAAACGATCATTTATGCCAAGCTAACGGATGGTCTTGTCCATCACACCATTCTCCTAATGATGTGATCCCGCTCATCAAATGACAACATATGTCTATAGTCGAAACATGGCCATCTTTGATAAACAAACTAGTCAAGTAGAGGCATACTAGGGACACTCTATTTTGTCTATGTATTCACACATGTACTAAGTTTCCGTTAATACAATTCTAGCATTAATAATAAACATTTATCATGATATAAGGAAATAAATAATAACTATATTATTGCCTCTAGGCATATTTCCTTCAGAAGATCATCCCCGAGTTCAGCGTGTCCCTTCACCGATCGAGCAACGGTCGCTACCAAGACCGT
>JAHHZJ010004374.1:0-11403 GCA_021437245.1 Aegilops speltoides | reverse complement strand
AAGAAGTTCAAAATGGACCAAAGAAAGGGTTTTGCCGTGTTAAAGGTGTGAAGTTGAGGACTCAATGCCCACCACCGCAGAAGATAGAGAAAAAGAAAATGTTCCCTATACACTAGTAGAAACCACCAATCAGCCCCGGTCGAGGTTTTAGTCTCGTTGGGAACCGGACTAATGGGTCCTTAATACCTCAACCCATTAGTCCCGGTTCAAACACGAACCGGGACCAATGCCCCACCCCCGGGCGCCGAGCCCAAAGGTTTTGGTCCCGGGGCTCCAACCGGGACCAAAAGGCCCACGGTCTGATTCCAAAGGCCTGGTTTTTTGTTTTTGAAAGGAGGGGTTGGGGGTTTTGGGGGTTAATTTGGTTTTGAGCTAGCTAATTAATAGAGAAAGTGTCCTCTTAATTATGTCCTGCTTGCTCGACGCCACGAGTAAATATACATAAGGATCGAGAGAACCATTCAAAGATGTAAGTTCCATGCATACCGAGAGGGATCGATCGATCTCCTTCTTTAGAGATTGGTCAACAACAAGTTTTACGGCCATACATGTACAATCTATATAAGATCTCTTAATTACAAACCACTAGCATTTGAATTCAAGTTCCACATGGTATTCCCGGTTTATCGATGACGTGATCAAGAAAGAATCCCCCAATTCCTCTTGAATTGCTTTCATGCGTCTGGGTAGGAGTTCATCCCGATTCGCCAAGTCTAATTAATTTAAGAAGGGGTTAATTAATACATATATATGAATGAAACTCAACAGAAATGATGGTGTAATAAAATGAAATTAGAATATTATTGCTTACGACTTCATATTGTCTTCTAGAGTAGCCCCGCTTGTTTTTCAATGTCGCCGGGATGAACTCGCACACGTAGTATCCAAGAAATCATTCCTTCCTCCCGCCACAAGCACTTTACGAGAAATAGAGGTCAATCAAACTGATAATGAAGCATTATATAAATGGCATTGATGAAAGTATAGCTATAGAATCAACGGGAGATGCCCAAGAGTACTTACTTTGGTATGTATATCGAGCCCTTCCAGCCCGGCGGTGAACTGTTTCAAACCCCGCAAGACAAAGAAAATATTTGTTATTACTTGAGATATCAAAAATGAAAAAAGTTCCATATTGCGATAATGATCGATTGAACTTACTTGCCGAGCATGTCACCATGTCCGATAGGTGGGATCTTTCCGCCCGAGTCTAAGATTACTAGTCCACGCCAAGCTTAATTCCAAGAATATAGTGGTACCTACACGCAAGCATAACTCATCAATTACATTAACCTCGCCGAGTAATAAGGAAAACCAATATGCACACGAAAGAATACTCACGGGCCGTGGTAAGGAAAGAGTATGGTATTTTGTTTTGATTTTTGATCAATGATTGTAGCAAGTTGTCCTCGCCTTTCCGGGCGCTTTTTAAAGAAACATCTATGATATTTGTGTTAATGAACCCAATATCATAGATTTATTTTTTTCACTACATCTTCAATCTGCATAATATATTGAGGATAATTAATTATAAATACATGCAATGAAAGAGCCGGCTATATAAAGACTAATGAGAAATAGTATTAAGGGAAGAAAAGACCATTAATTTATCGAGGGCCTTTTGATTGAAGAACTCAAGAACTCCTCAAATGGAATAACAAAGATCATTTGAAACGAGGTCGCTCCTCTTTAATATTCAGATACAAAGTGTTCATCCCGACTCTCGCAGGTTTTCATGTACCAACCGTGGAATCTTCGGATCATTGTTGTCGAGACTTTTCATCTTTGACGAGAGGCTTCCGATCAGATTCAAATAAGTCCACCTCCATGAAATCGGAAGTGCATCGTCGTGTAATTCCAAGATTGCATAACCGCCACCGGTTCCGGAGGATTAGAACATTCAGGGGGGCACGATTGTGGTTGTTCGCCGAGGGGCAATTTTTTCCCTTGCCGTTGTTTTTGACCTTTTATCCCGACGAGTTCCCACCGCTTGGCTTGGAGATATGTCGCTCAAGAATGCGCCATAGTTGGTTCTCGGCGAGACTTTGGTGGTTTCCTGGGCATCGAGGGCTTTGCTTTCACCGGATCGATTTTCCTCCGGAGGTGGATGTATCTTTGCTTTAACCCTTCAAAGAACTCCTTCACTTGGGTCCGACATCGAGCTTTTCCTCCGCCCTCCATACGGTAACTTCTCTGGCTTTAGAGGTGGACCGACGAGCTCTCTTCTTGTGCGCTAGACGGAGCAACGGAGCGGCGCGGCCTGCCTTCCTTCGCTTGCCAGGCGGAGGAGAAGGCCCCGGCCGAGCAGCCGGGGGGCGGGTCTTCCCTTTTTGCCGGGAGGCGGAAAGGAGGAGGCAGGCCCGGGGAGAAGGGGCGGGGGCCCCTTCCGTCTTTCCCGGAGGAGGAGGGGGGAGGCGGAGGCCCCAGGGTTTGACCCACCCCGGAGGAGGAGGCGGTGGAGGAGGCGGAGGCCCTGACTCCCGGGATGAGGAGGAGGAGGCGGAGGCGCCCACCAAGGTCGATGAGTCCTTCCGCCATAGGCATGGAGTCTTCAGAGGTAACCCACCTAGTCTCCCTTCCGGTAGGGTGCTTGCCCCAGGTCCTCAAATCCTCCGTTATTTCATCAACCATCACCTTAGCAAACCTTCCCGAATGGGCGGAAAGTTGTGCCGGTCCACTAGGATAAACTTGGCCAACACCTTTGACCTTCAAATTCATGCATCGCCCATAATGTGGCAATTTTGAGACTCCGGATACCATCCACGGATAGCTGGGGGAGCCCCAAGACATGTCCCTAAGCGCCGTGGAAGCAACGCCGCTTCGCTACCGAGATGGGGGGCCGGGGAAGCTTCGCATGTCGTTGTTGCGACCCCGCTTCGCTCTTCTCGATCCTCTAGCCCCATTACCCTTCCAAGCAGCGCCGATTTGGTCATGCTCCACTTTCTTCCTCCTCTCGGGGTTTTGTAACCCCCGAAACCAACCTTCCACTGGGCCGGCGTCCTGTCCGCCCGGGTGCCGGATTCCAAGGGCCATTGTGAGCTGCCCTTCTCCCTGCTTGGAAGGAACGCCCCGCCGCAAAGATCAATATATTGTCAAGTTTCTTGATGGTGTTTGGTTGCTGCTCGTCCAACGACACCGCCTTTAATGGTCCAAGGTTCCCCAGCCCCAAGAACCAAGTCCGCAACGCCCGCCAAGATCGCCTCGGTTCGATCCTTTTCAAGGATCATGCTCACTTTGACCACTTAGGCCGGGCTTTGAGGTAGCCACCGACCTGGATGGGGTGGGCCTTCTTCGAGCATTTTTCTTGTTTGTCTCCGACATCTTCTTACTTTTCCGATGTCTTGTGGGCCACAAATGCGGCCGTTGATCTTTGATCTTCTATATTTGCCGATGAATTTGGTGTCTTTTTTCGGACAAACTGTTCAGCTCTTTCCTCCACCTCCTCATTAGGCCAGCCATCTTCTTAAGAGCACAAGACTTGATTAATTGCTTTTAACCTTCCCGATCCTCCCGGTAGGGTGAAATTTGCTTCATTTCCAAAGATCTTTTTCGATATCATTGACATAAGACACCTCAGTTTTCATCCTTAGGGCTTATACCATTGGGGCCGATCGATCCTTTCCCAACAAGAACCCCGTGACCGGGAAAATGCCTTTTTGTCCGGATGGGTTCAATCGGTCGCCGGGCGATTTCTATGATCTCAAACTTTTCATCCGAGCTCAACTTTTCTTGGGCCTCGCCTGCATCAAGTTGTGCTCGATCCGAGGGCTAGAAATTATAAGGAAGAAAGACGAAAGATTAATATTGTACATATACCAAAACAATGGATGCATCAATTAACTTGTCAAGACGGGCTTAACTAATATATATATACCGGCCGACTCGTTGGTGACTCGCCCGCACGGTCTCCTTCGCCTTGTACCTCCATTGTGTCACCGAGCCATCATGAACATAGTTCCTCTTGTACCGCATTAATGAGTCGCCATCATAATCATAGCCCCTTCTTCATCCATCCGACCAACGGTGTCGATGAGAAATGACGAACATCATCACTTCCATTTGGATTATTTCCAACATCGCTTCCTTTCTTCGCCCTCGAGTGCTCCATAGTTTCGCAAATATTGACAACATGTCAATTATTATTCAACATCGCTTTTCTCTAGGGTTTGGGTGTCCCAGAGTTTTGGTGGCGAGAGGGCCGAGGGGCTGCCAGGATCTAGGGGGTTAATTATATCGAAACACCCACATACATATACATATCGGGAGGTATCGACCACCCCTCGTGTTTAAGTTTCTTCTTTCCCTTTCCTTTCTTTCTTCTTCTCCTTTTTTCTTCTTCCCCAGAAAGGAAATAATTAAGAAAAGGAAGAAAAGAAAGAAGGAAGAAGAAAAAAAAAATTTTTTCTATTTTTTCTTCTTCCTCATTCCTTTCTTCTTCTCCTTTTCTTTTCTTTTTTTCCTCTTCTTATTTATTTCTCCTTTCTTCCTCTCCTTTTTCTCCTTTCTTCCTTTCTTATTTTCCTTCCTCTCATTCTTTTTTTCTTCTTCTTCCTTCTTCCTTCTTCCTCTTTTCTTCCTTTTCCTTATTTTACTTTCTCCTCTACACTAACCTAAAATGCACTAACCTAAAATCGATCGAATCTACTAACAACCTAAATATAAAATTAATAATATATGAAAAAACATATATAAACAAAAAATGCTATGAACATTATATTCATAATACATATATAGCCACATCCATTCATCACATATATATAAGCTACCACATACATATATAACATTATAATATAAAAAAAATGCAATGAAAAAAAAAATAATTATGAAAAAATACTATGAAATGTACACATATATATACATACAAACACATATACAAAAAAATGCAAAAATGCTATGGAGGAAAATGGGGGGGGGGGACAAGGGGCGGCGAAGGGGGCGACCGGCCAAGGGACAGGGGGCCCGGGCCGCAGGGGGGGGCGGGCGGGCCGGCAAGGCGGTGGCGCTTTAAGGGCGGGACGGAGGGGCGCGGGAGCAGGTTTATGCCAAGGGCCGCAAAGGGGAGAGGGGGGGCGGCGACGGACGGGAGGAGCAGGGGGCGCTGGGAGGGGGTGATTTGGCCGGAAATGCAAGTGCTAAAAGAATTTTTGTTGAGGCACCAACCGACCAATGTTTTATCCTGTTGGTGCCACCAACCGACAAAGGCCCTTTTTCGCAGCCCAAAGGGGGAAGTTGCCCATTCCCGGGGCTAAACCGGACTAAAGTTTCTTTAGTCCCGGTTGGTGCCCCAACCGGACCAAAGGCCTCAGCGCCCGCCGGGCCAAAGTTTGTCCCACTCCTAGTTGAGAGGGGAGCCATAAGCCCCCCCGCCTCCCTCGAACTCCTTGAACTGCAGGCTTAGGGCCTACTTGCCCTTCGCCCTTTTGGACCTTCGGTTCAGGGCCAATCCGGCCCCAAATAGGATACTGGGCGATTGCCGTTGGCCCCAAGAGGGTATTTTTTTTCTTGCTTTATTTAATTTATTTTGTTTCTACTTACAACAAAATACTTATTGTTGTTTTTTTTGTTTTGTTTTCGCATTATTTATTTTTTTTTTTTTGCTTATTTTTAAATCTTTTGTTTAGTTTTAGGAAAATTATAAACTTTCGTTAGTGCCATTACTAATTTTCAAATTTGAAAACACTTTTTTTTTTTTCTTGCTTTATTTAATTTATTTTGTTTCTACTTACAACAAAATACTTATTGTTGTTTTTTTGTTTTGTTTTCCATTATTTATTTTCTTTTGTTTTTGCTCTATTTTTAAATCTTTTTGCTTCTAGTTTTAGGAAAATTATAAACTTTCTCGTTAGTGCCATTACTAATTTTCAAATTTGAAAACACTTTTTTTTTTTTTTTCGCTTTATTTAATTTATTTTGTTTCTACTTACAAAAAATACTTATTGTTGTTTTTTTGTTTTGTTTTCTCATTATTTATTTTCTTTTGTTTTTGCTCTATTTTTTAAATCTTTTGTTCTAGTTTTAGGAAAATTATAAACTTTTGTTAGTGCCATTACTAATTTTCAAATTTGAAAACACTTTTTTTTGTTTTCTTTCTTGCTTTATTTAATTTATTTTGTTTCTACTTACAACAAAATACTTATTGTTGCTATTTTTAATTATTAAAATTTAACCATAAGACATTTCAAATGAACTCAAAAGTTGAAAGTTGGCATGGTATATCATAAATTGACCCACACATAGCATGTGCATGTACAAAACAAAATGGTATCATACTCATCGAAATATAATGGTATCATAAACAACAATAGTTTGGGAGAAAGTCTTCACTTTTTCTTCGCTTTGTCATTTGCTTATTGCCCCGAACCATGGATAATCTTCATCCTTATCGGATGTTCAGCCGACTTTAAAGGAGGAAATGAAACTTTTCATAATCTTCAATGTCTGCCTTGTCCTCCACTCCCACGATGTCCCTTTTTCCCAAAGAACTATGTGGCGCTTGGCTCATCGATGATGTATTTGCTTCCTTATCTTTTCTCTTCGCCCATCGACATGTCCTTCACATAGATAACCTGGCCACATCATTGGCTAGGACGAACGGTTCGGTACCCAAGATTTTTCAGATCCACTGTTTCATTCCGATCGGGTCTAAGCACTCGCCCCGACAGAACCCATTTGCACTTAAACAAAGGGACCTTAAAATCATGTCCGTAGTCAAGTTCCCATATGTCCACTATGTAACCATAATATGTGTCCTTTCCCTCCTTGGTTGTTGCATCAAAGCGACACCGCTGTTTTGGTTGGTGCTTTTGATCTTGGTCAATCGTAAAATGTATTCCCATTTATCTCGATCCTTTCCAAATCAATACTCAAAGATGGTCCCTGATAACAAGTACAGCCTCACAAAAAAGGTTGCACCTGACACGGCTTCCAACCAACCGCTGAAAGTCCGATGTGTTCACATTAATCCAGCCGACCGCCCGGTGTTTGAAGCAGATGTCTTGTGTTCATCGACATACGGGTCACCAAGGTAGAGTTCCAGAGAACTGTGTGGGCTTGAGACCAAGAATATCCGCCCCCATATTATTGAGTCCTTTCCAAGCGTGTTTTTCCAAACCCCCCTCATACCGCGATTTAGGAGACCTATCTTCTTAAGGCCGAAGAAGTCAACACAAAACCCGATGACATCCCTCGCTTGATGGCCCATGGAGATGCTTCCTTCCGCCTAGCGGAACGGACATATTTCTTTAGGACTCCCATGAACCTCTCAAAGGGGTACATATTGTGTAGAAATACGGGCCCGTAATGACAATCTAACTAGATGAACAAGAACGCACCATGATATTGAAGAAGGATGGGGGAACACCAGCCGAAACCGACAAGACATTGCACCAATCACCTTAGCCTTGGTATGGTTTTCGGATCGATCACCTTCCGGATATTGCATTGAGGAATGCACATACTTCACAATGGCTAATCGGACGCTTCCGAGAAGCCCCTCAATGCAACCGAAGCTTGCCATAATCACGCCATGAGACTTTAGGTTCAAACTTTTTCTCCGCCATATTTATTATTCCTTTTATATTCGAAAGCCCCCGACCTTCATACTAAGGTGCATTCAAAGAAGATTTTCTTCTTTGGTAAGAGCATAGGGCAGACCTTCATCCCTTTGGAGGCATGCCGCCTTTTTTGCAAATTGCGGTCCTCTCGGCCTCACCGATCTTTTGTCTTCCCAACACGCCCAAGAAGCCAGCAGGTTCAAAAGGTTCTTCCCACGCATCACGCGATCAAGAGCGGACCTCTAGGTCTTTCCAGAGGGTAGGTCCCAAAATATAGATTTCTTCTTCCACATGGGGCGGTCCCCAAACCCCAACAGCTAGTCCGCCGACCCTTTCCAAAGATTACGTAAATCATGACCATGGAAGACGGATCACCGACGCATGGCGGCTTCTTCCGTGATCCGCCCTTTTGAAATGCTTGCCTTTCTTTCGACATTGATGGTTGGTCAAGAAATCGACGGGCCCATGTAACATTCTTCCCGCAGCTTGCCGTATATACTATCCGTCAAGTAAACAAAGGGCATGCGGGTATCCCTTGTTTGTCCGCCCGAAGGTTACCGAGAGGGGCCAATCGTTGATTCACGAACAGCAACGCCTTTTAGGTTAAATTCTCCGCTTGTGCTCATCCCACGACGACACCGCTTCCATTCCAACCGTAAAAGTTCTTCAACTAATGGCCTTAGGTAACATCAATGTCATTGCCGGGTTGCTTAGGGCCTTGATGAGAACCGCATCATAATGAACTTCCGCCATGCACATCCAAAGGAAGGTTATAATACATAGAGTCACGGGCCATGTGATTGCTGCTCCCCCCAAAAGGATTAATGCCATCCGCGCTTAAAGCAAACCATACGCCTTGGCCACGCAAACTCATCCCAGATTTTCTCGATTTTTCCCATCACACCCGTCACGGGTGCTCTCAACTTCCCGCCTTTCTTACGGTCCTCATGCCATCGGATCAACTTGGCATGCTCTCCGCCAAAGACGTTTCAACCGGGTATTATAGGAGCATACCACATCACCTTCGCAGAACCCTTCCGGGGGCCACAACATCAAGGTCATCTCGCCCGATCTTATACCGAATGCACCGGATAGCATGCGTCAGATCCTTGTACGACCCGGGTAGAGGATGCAAAATTAGGGCATGCATGTATCTTCCGACCTCCAATCCTAGAGGGCATACGACCTTCTTTGGCGATGTATTGTCGGGCATTTTATCCTTTTTTCTTCAATATTTTAAGTAGCCTCAAACCTTTATCGGCAGATTTCCGCCCCACGAGCAATTCCAAGACGGTACCTAGCTTTGTGTTGCCATCTTCGCAATTGGGGTACAACCCTTTTTGTGGTCCTCTAGCATGGATCGAACTTCATCTTCTTTTGACTTTCACATTGCGCCTTGCATCGACAATGACCCGGCGGAGATCATCATCATCGGGCACATCATCCGGTTCCTCTTGATCTTCAGCAGCTTCTCCCAAAGATCATCGGCACATCGCCCGTTCCTCTTTCTTCCGGACACCGATTGGGGGCACATAGTTGTCATGGATTCTTCTTCTTCGCCGCCTTCCATCATAACCCCTATTTCTCCGGCCCGCCCAAACATTATAGTGTGGCATGAAACCCTTGTAAAGGGTGGGTGTGCAGGATTTTCCTGAGTAAGATTTATTCCACAATAGGGCATGGACAACACATAAAACCATTTCGCTTGTTTGCCTCAGCCACTTCGGAAAATTATGCACGCCTTAATGTACTTTGAGGTGTCTTGAACCTAATCCATTGCGGTTCATCTTGTGCATTATATATAATTATGTGTCAAAATCATTAGAGAGATCATGAATAGATAATTAATTAAGGACCAAATTAATAGAAGTTCATCATCACATTAAAACCAAAGTACATACATAGTTCTCATCTAACAACATAAAGCTCAAGAGCATCTAAATTAATTAAACCATACACCTAAACTATGTAAAACATTTCAATGCGAAACAAATGCGATCATAATCGCAACCAATGTAACAACTGATCCAACGACATAATGATACCAAGCCCTATGAATGGCATTTTCTAATCTTTCTAATCTTCAAGCGCATTGCATCCATCTTGATCTTGTGATCATCGATTTACATCCGCAACATGCAACTCCAATATCATCTTCTCCTCCTCAATTTTTCTAATTTTTTCCTTCAACAAATTGTTTTTTCTTCAACTAAATTTAACCTCTCGACAATAGGGTCGTTGGAATTTCTGGTTCAACAACCTCCTAGATGAATAAAATCTATGTCACGTTATCGGCATAATTGTCATAAACAATAAATGAACCAATAGTTATGAAAAGATAATATATACCACATCCAATCATAGATGTGACGAGGGCCGACGGGCGGATACCAAAACCATCGCACTATATAAGATGCAATAATAAAAGTAAGAAAATTATACAAGTATATATCTATCTAAACATACAAATAAGAATATTTTTTCTCGAAAGAAGATAAGAACAAGAGGCTCACCACGGTGGTGCCGCCATGAGATCGGTGGGTGATCGACGACGCTGAAGACGGGATGGGGCGGACGACCGCTAAACCTAGACAAATATGGAGGAAAATGGAGCTACGTCGAGCTTGGAGAGGAGAAACCTAAGTAGTGTGGCTCGCATTCCATCGAACACCTTGTGTGCATATGAGGTGAGCTAGAGCACCACTTAGTCCCCTCGGGCTAAAAACAGAGCAAAGGTGCTCGCTTGGCGGGGTATATATAGGCATTCACCATTGGTCCCGGCTGGTCGCACTAACCGACTAAGGGTTTTTGCCGCCGTGCTAAGAACCGACGAATGGTTGGGGCCGAGCGGGATCATTGGTCCCGTGCTCATCTCACCAACCGCAACTCCAGTCCAGACGAATCGACCAATGGCCCACGGGGTCTGCCGCCCTCGGCTCACGTTAATGGTCCGATGTTTCATTGGTCCCGGCTTCGATTGAACCGACTAATGGCTGGACCGCCCGACCATTGCCCCTTTTCTACTAGTGATACCAGCCAGGCTCTATCATGTATGCAATGCCGTGGTACCGCACTGATGTGTGCCTTGCTATGCTTAGCAGTGAGGTACAAAAGTAATCCAGAGTGATCATCGACGGTCAAGAACATCCTCAAATACCGAAAGGACTAAGGATATGTTTCTCAGATATGGAGGTGACAAAGAGCTCATCGAAACGGTTACGTTGATGCAAGCTGACACCGATCCGGACGATTCTAAATCGCAAACCGGATACGATTTACACTAAACGGAGGAGCTACTTGCGTTCTAAACAAAGCGTCAGAGGGATCTACATGTGAAGCAGTACAGCAGCCTTCAGTAGCTAATGAAGGAGTCCGATGAAGGAGTTCATATCCCATCTAGGTGTCATACCTAGTGCATCGGGTCCAATGAAAATCTTTTATGACAATACTGAGCAATTGCTTTAGGAAGGAATCCAGATTTAGAACCAAACACATCAAGAGACGCTTCAATTCCATCCGGACTTGGTCCGTGGGAGACATAGAGATTTGCAAGATACATACGGATCTCAATGTAGCGTACTCATTGACTAAGCCTCTTCCACGAGCAAAACATGATCAGACCAAGACTCCATAGGTGTTAGAATCATTACTATGTAATCTAGATTATTGACTCTAGTGCAAGTGGGAGATCAAGGAAATATGCCCTAGAGGCAATAATAAAGTTATTATTTATTTCCTTATTTCATGATAAATGTTTATTATTCATGCTAGAATTGTATTAACCGAAACATAATACATGTGTGAATACATAGAAAAGTGTTAGTATGCCTCTATTAGACTAGCTTGTTAA
>JAHHZJ010004373.1:0-27353 GCA_021437245.1 Aegilops speltoides | reverse complement strand
GCCGGTGAGTAAGAGCTTCCCTCGATCCGCCGCCATCGACCCGGTTATGGAAATCTTCACCCGCCAGAAGTTGTCTCCTCCGCCAAGTTAGGGCGGGAGATCTAACTTGACAACTTCACTGCTCATCTCAGTTCATCGTGTTCTTACCGGTAATTAAAAGTTACTTTATTACTCACTTTGATTCACAAGCTTTCCTGAAAATCTTCAAAGGTGTTTTTATTCTTCAAATCTTCACACATCCGAACACCTCACATTATCGTATGCTTTGATCCATTTCTTAAGCACTCATTTTCTTCAAGATTCCTCAATTGTGGGATTTCGATCATACAACTCGAACCTAAGACAAGAACGCTTAGTGAAATTCCTCAAGGCACAACCGTCAAATTCTCAAAACTTGTCTTTCAAAACCTTCGAGAACGCATATGACCTTCCAAATTCTCGCACCTACTGCCGGTGTCAAACCGCGGATCTCGGTAGGGGGTCCTGAACTGCGGCGCCTAGGCGGATGGTAATAAGAGACGAGGGACACAATGTTTTTACCCAGTTCGGCCCTCTCGATGGAGGTAAAACCCCACGCCCGCTTGATTAATATTGATGATATGGGTAGTACAAGAGTAGATCTACCACGAGATCAAGGAGGCTAAACCCTAGAAGCTAGCCTATGGTATGATTGTTGAGATTAATGTTCGGCCCCACGGACTAAGGCCCTCCGGTTTATATAGACACCGGAGAGGCTAGGGGTTACACGTAGTCGGTTACAATGGTAGGAGATCTACATATCCAGTAAGCTTGCCTTCCACGCCAAGGAAAGTACCTTCCGACACGAGCCGGAGTCTTCAATCTTCTATCTTTGTAGTATGGGAGTCCGGGCGGATATTGATAGTCCGCTGTCCGACACCCCTAGTCCAGACTCCTCAAGAGTTCTCGAACCAGCCTTCAATGACGATAAGTCCGGCGGTATAATGTTCGCATTGCAAGGCGGGTTCTCCTTGAATAATCCGGAGAAAATAATGAACATCGTGATAGTGTCCGCTCGCAAAATAAATTCCACATTCCAACGAGAGAATAAAACATATATACGATCCAATCACGACGATATGCGGTACATCACACCGCTTATGAAGCCCTTGTTTGAATTACCATTCCACCTTAGCACATTTAGCAAGGTTTTCTTGGCACGCCCCGTCAAGCAGAGATCGTGTTCCCTTTATTCCGGGATTCTCATCAATACGCAAGTAGAACCCAACCGCCCATTGATGGTGGCGCTTGGGAGGTAAGTTTTACCAGCCGGTGAGGGACGATAGTTTCGTCAAATTTATATATAAGGGATAAGGATTTACCTTCACCCACGCCTCTTCCTCCTTTGCTTATCCATCCCTCAAACTCAAGCTCCAACGCCTAAGCTCAAGATCCCGCCGACCCTTCTCCAATATGTCCGGAGGGGAGGCAATGGATGGCCTCCACCCCAAGGAGGAGGACATCACCGCTGCGGACCGGATAATTTTCCAAATGACATCGCAGACGGGGCTCGCCGCGGGCAGCCCATCCCTACCCCCGGCCTCATGAGAGGGTCGCCTCCTTCCCCACTTCCTCCACGGACGGGCTTCCGCCCATCCATTCGTCCCGGGCTCATGTTTTACTACGGCCTAGATTTCCACGATCCGCGCCAACTTCATCCTCAACATCTCGGCGTATCGCCGGCGAGGCCTTTCCTGATCCGCCCCACTTCGCCCGGCTAAAGACCTTCAACGCCGTCAAGGTTGTGAGGGACGCAAGCGAATGCGGAGGTGCCATGTTGGGCAGCTACCCAACGCCCCTTGGCTAGAAGGGACTCGTGGACTCCACAAGGGGCATCGGGTGGTTCTACATCACCAAGCCGCGAGCCTACATGGGCGGCGGCCCCTAATTTAGATCTCGAATCCCCACGCAGCTCACCTCCCCGGAAAGAGAAGGGCTTGCAGGGGGTGATCCGTGGAGGTGACAGACTTCGAGCCTGATCAAGAAGCCGGTGAGCAATAGGCTCCGCCTGCCGACGGGTCCAGTCATGCTCCTGGCGGATTCTCCGCGCAAGAACGGGCATTTAATCTGGGAGTTTAATCCGAACAGCACCAGACGCTGAGCGGGTCTTCGATACAACGACGAGGCGCTGGAGGGTGCTGCTCAAGGGCGCTGGCCCGCATCCGCGATCAAGACCTGGATTCAGCCTGCAGCCTCAGACGAGGTAAGTGATTCACCCCATTACAGACACTTTAGTAGTTCGATTAACTCTAGCGAGGTTTTTAATCGCCTTCCTTTGACAGATCGGATGGAGAAGGCTGTTGCTTATCAGCCCCTCCCATGCCGAAGAACCAAGGATGCCCGCTTAGCGAGGTTGTGGTTCCGCACCGGACGGGGGAGAAGAAGGCCAAGAAGGTGGCCACGGACTAAAGAGTTCCGAATCAGGGGCCCACGACGACGAGGACTCTCCCCGACAAGGAGGAGGAGGAGGGGAGGGTACTTCCCCGGAGGGGGAGAGAGGAAGAGGAGGGCCTCCCCAATCGGGCGCCAAGGGTCCAAGAGGGGAGAACTATCCCCAGAAGTTTCGCCAACATCAATGTTGGCGGGAAGAGTGGCCTCCAAGGGCCAGGCCCAGATCGTAAGTATTCGAATTATATGCCGATTGGTAGCCATGTAGTGTCCTTCTAACGCCGATTCGCCCGATCCCCGGACGATCTTCCCACTCGATGAGGGTTTTGGCCCCGGATGAATTCCATCCCGACGCCTTACCCCGCCCCGACGAGGGAACGAGGCGGAATCCCAGGGACCCGCCAGAGGGGCCCGAGGTGCCGCCCGCAGCCTCGACTTCGGGCCCGACCCACCTCGAACCCGGGGTTCCAGGTCCGCAAGCGCCCTTCAAAGAAGGGCAGATCAGGACGCCGGGCGGCCTCCGCCCAACCGAGGCGCCGATAACTGGCGGAGGCGCTTAAAGGCGCCATCGGGAAGAACACCCACTCTCATGAGCGGTGATTGAGAAGGTCCCCGCAAGGGCGGGCCACGCTCGCAACAGCCTTCTAACAGCTTTGAGGTAAGAAGTTTTATAATAATGTAATGTAATCAGAAGAAGAGTTTGATGCTTAGGGGTTCCCCAGGATCTAACAAGATATACGCAGGGTTGCTAAAAATATGTCAATATGGGTTTGCAGTGTTGCCCCTGCCGCTTAACGGCGGAGGTCGAGGCGATGAAGAAGGACCTTGAGCGGTCGAGCAAGAGCTCGCCATGCCAAAAGGCAGCTCAAGGAAAAAGAAGGTGAATAACACCACTTTAAATAAGTACCTACTAAAAGGGCTTTGGTTGCAAACAAAATTAATGAGGAATAATATGTCTTTGCAGGCCACTAACGAGGTGGCAGCCCGGATGATGTCCGGGGTCAACGCAATGCGCCACCGAACGGCGGAGCGAGAAAAGCAAGCGCACCTGGCGGAAGTTCGCAAGAGCTCCGTGTCTCATGGAAAAGCATGAGAGTTTGGAGCGTGACTCAAGACTCGAGAGTCCGAGCTTGCCTCGCTCTCGAAGTGCCAAGTCCGCCAAGGCCGAGGCCCGGCCCATCAGAAGTAGAGGACATGAAGAAGATAGCGCGGTAAGGCGCTTTTCATGCAGAGAAAGCATGTTATGTAAATTACCGGATACTTACCCAATTCGAGCTCTGGCATTTGCAGATTCTGCCAGAAAGGCCCGATGCCGCCGCATTCTATCGTGGGCGAGGAGGGAGCTCAACGGAGAAGGTCTTCGTCTCAATATGCCGAGGCCGCCATCCGTGCAAGCCACCAAAGAAGCTGGTCGAACTCCACAAGGCAGCCGAGGAGGCCATGAAGGGCCTCACAACCCGGGGTTCGGCAGGCCATGCCTCGCAGCTACATTGGCCTCGGCGGCGGTGGATGCATGCCCCTGTGCTGGATGTAACGCCCCCCGATTGAAGGGCACGGCCCTTGCCCGCATAAAGGTGCAATGGGGAAAACTGGCGGAGAAGCCACGGATCCGCCACCGCCGGCAAGGAGCATCGCACGCCGAGCGATATTATAAAGTTGTCCCAAGGAGCCGCGATATTGCGTATGAGTGCCCCTTAATGTAATCTTTGAGTGAACTTGTGGTTTTTATCCTCGGCGCTGAAAACTTCCTATATGCGCTTATGAGCAAGCTTGTTGAATTTAAAATATTACCTTCGGCGCCGCTTGTTAAATCGAGAGATGGCAAGTCATTGGCTTCAGCCCCAAGCCACAAGTGCCGGGTGTTCGGTGATAAACTTGAGCATCTTGTTCCCATTGTTGGGTCCATCTAGGAGGCGCCAACACGCGTAACAAGGCAACCGGACTTATAATGCTTGAACACTCTCACTTAGCCATAGAATTCTATAATTTTAATTTGGCAGCCTCGGTATTCGAAGACCAACCGGGCGCTTATCCACGCCTTCGCCTGACATCATCCGAACTTCGCAAGCGCATGAGTCTTTAGGGACCCAAAAGACCTCTAACAGCACTATTTCGCCTTATCATGCCGCCGTTTTAGCTTTCCATCGAGGCGTTAACCTGCTCAACCGGGCGAATCGCAGTGGTTCTCCCATACCTTAGCC
Source organism: Aegilops speltoides (assembly GCA_021437245.1). Classification (NCBI taxonomy): domain Eukaryota; kingdom Viridiplantae; phylum Streptophyta; class Magnoliopsida; order Poales; family Poaceae; genus Aegilops; species Aegilops speltoides. Next base: position 22,746 of record JAHHZJ010004373.1, on the reverse strand, counting down.
GACGGAACGGAACGAAGGTACCAAAACATGGGAGCCGGGCAAACCCAACTATTGACCCAAGACATGATTCGAGCTGATTCATATAATGCTATAAGTTCGGGTGCCGATTGTGAAAGTGTTCGACTTAATCACACCATAATATGGGGAATGTAAGCCCTCGGTGTATTCGGCCGCACTAAAGTATACGTGCAAGATGTCATATAATGAACATATGTAAAAGATAACGCAATTGCAATGAAAAGGTAATGTACTTGCAAGAAGGAAGGGTTATGCTATTTATGAAAGAAGGTCCGCTGGAAAGCGGATCGAACAAATAGTGGTAAGCAAGGATTCGGACTAAATTAACATGTCCTCTCCAGGATAAGCTACAAACTTGGTGTATGTAATTGAATTTAATGCTCGTATGGAGACCACCGAGTGTTCGCCGCAGCCTTCTCTAATCCCCGATCTGTGCATCGTGAGTTCGCAAGTTCGCCGGACAGTGGCTTCGTTAATGGAGTCCTGGTACGCAAAGAAGAAAATATAAAAATAAAACTAAGGGGGCGCCGATGAGCTCCCTTGTGTGGTCGAGCCGCACTCTTGGTCCTTGTGGTTAAGCCCTCCCCGCCCCATGGTATCTCCAAAGCGTAATGATGTACGCGAGTGTTATTCTTGTGAACATGTGCGGGCGAGGGTTAGCCGCATTGCTACGCTCGGTCGATCGCACAGGTGGTCTTGGTTACGCTGTTCGGCGCGCTTTTGATGTATCCGCTTTTTAATTGCCGACTAGAGAATTGCCGAGAAGGCTGCTCAGCATTTCCGCCCAGAGCCGATGTATGTTCCTCCGCTCGAGGGAGAGTTCCATATTCCCATTGACCGTAATGACTCCACGAGGGCCTCGCATTTTGAGCTTTAGGTATGCATAGCGCACCGCGCTGAATTTTGAACGCGTTCGTCCGAAGCAGGCATGATAGCCGCCACGAACGGGACTATATCAAGATTAACTCTTCGCTTCGAAGTTATCCAGGATCCAAGACCACTTCCAGCAGGATCGAGCCTCGCATAGCTGGCTTCCACCTCGGATGACACCATTAAAGGTTGTTTTAGTAGGTTTGATCCTCGATGGGTCTATGCCCATTTTGCGACCGTGTCCCGATAAAGCATGTTCAAGTGCCGCCGCCCATCGACTCTTTTGAGGTGAAATCCATCGACGATTGGGTCTAAGACCATGCGCGAATCCGCCATGACGATGCTGGTTGATGGTCTCGCCGATCGAAAGTGATCGGACAGAGGACCATGGATTGAACTTCGGGCGATCGCTCCATTGCATAGACGCCCTGAAGTGCGCTTCCTCTCCTCTTGGGTATATGGGTCCAGAATCATATTCACCGTCTGCACTTGTGGGGGAAACCCTTCGTCCTCTATTGTTCGGGCGGTCGGGTCTCTTCCTCGCCATCGCTATTTAGCCCCTTGTCATTGTGTTCGCAATTAACTGTGACACTCCAAAAATTTTTGTTGGTTCTGTTTTCAAAAAAAAAGGAGACCTTGTTTTATTTGAAGTCAATTTTTTTATTTCTTTAAAAGGAAACCTTTAGTTTTTGGTTTTCACCTGATTTGATTCATCCTTGCTTTGCCAAGCTCCTTTGGTAAAAACTCTCCTCAAAACATTTGAACAGCCCAAACATCATTCCAATCAATAAAATCTATTTTTGGATTTTATTTCAATTATTTTCTCTGCCTAAATATTCTGCCTATTTCTTTGAGCCTAAGAGATTTGCAAAGCAAGTACCCTAATGCTTTGGACTTTAACCTCAACCCAACTCCCCGGATAGTCCTTTGTACCCACAACCCAGATCCATCTTGATCCTCTCTCTCCTTCTCAAATTTTTCAAATTTCACTCACCGAAGTTTGGACCAGATTTGCCAAATTTGGTGAAATTCATATCTATATCTCCAAAATTCTACAAAAATTCAGACAGCCTATAGTTGCAATGAGAGGCCACTCCACCAAAAATCAGCTCAAGGAAAATCCTACATGCCTAGATCGCTTCTTTAACACCTTGCGTGCACTGCTTTTCTTCCATCGCCAAAAGTTCGCTTAAATTCAGACTTCAACTTCGGCACCTTCGTCACGCGATCACAGCAGCATTTGGCACGCTGTCGTGCCAACCTTCTTGTCCGAGCCCACACGCGCTTGGCGTGCCTCGGCGCCGAGGCACCTTGCCCGCCTCGGCCAGGCGGTCTTGGCGTCAATCCTCAGAGCGTCAACACCGCCAGAACGGCGCGCTGCTCGGGCGCCGCCTAAACCACCCGGTGGTTCGCGGCGATATTTCACCAAGGCACGCTCGGGCACGCCGCTGCGGGCGCTGGCGCGCGACAGAGCGCTCGCCGACGGGCTCAGCACGCTGCCTGCCGAACTCCAACCTAAACCGCCAAACCCCAACGCAGCTTAACGACGAATCAAGCAGAGGATGACCGTGATGACGCCCCACCGCAACCCCCTGCTCAACCTCCACGCCAGAATCACCCCGCCGAGAACCCCATTTCGCCACCGCCGCCGCTTATAAAGGGCCCCGAGCTCGCCGAGCACACACCACCTCGCACCACACAAGCACCCCACCAGACACTAGGAGGACCCCGAGGAGGTCTCTTCCCAACTCCGCCGCCTGCCTGCCGCCCCTCCACCACGATTCACTCCGTGAGGCTGCCTCGTGCCCAAACTCCGCTGCCCCCTCTAGCTACCGAGCTAACCCTCGCCAATTTAAACCTTGCAGCCTCTCCGTGAACTCCAACCACGTTCAACCGCCGTCTGGCCGAGCAAGAGCCGCCAACACGGTATCGCGCACCACTTCCACCTCCTCGACGCTGAATGGTGCCCTGATCACAGAGGTACTAACCGATCCCGCCGCCATGGATCGCCGCCGCACCACCGCACCTCGGGCGCTGCCGGGCACGGTTTTCGCTTGATTTTCAAACCCGACTGTGGAGCCCACCGCCGCTCTCGCCTTCTAAACGAACGCTCAAGGCGCTTCGCCAAAGTACGCCTCCTCCGGCCGGCGAATTTCAGTCGCGCTTTGCTTTTTATAAACGAGCCCTCGAAACTTTCGTTTCATCACGATGGGTTCTCGGCTAAAACTCTAAAACTTTTTAATGTAGGAATTTTGAGTGATTCTTTTCTGTTCTTCCAATTTCTGTCTAGTTTTTTATCATATTTATTTGGAAAATATTTGGATCAATCTTTCTGTATCCCACGGTATTTACGATAGCGCTGCGGTATTTCTGTACCGTAGATACCGAAGGTGGTGAAGGAGACGCTAACTTCCTAACTAGGCCCCGACTACTCCGAGCATGCAAGCATGTTCGAACTTTTGATATGATGAGTGTCTTGGCATGTTTGCATTAAAATGGTTTCATGACATGTTCACAAGCATCCCGATGAATTTTGTTTCATGAAAAGTTGAGACAAGTGAGTTAAGGAAATCCATGAGTTCATGGAAATGAGGTTGCATGGCCACGTGGTGGCATGAAGAAGGCTAAGATGGCAGTGTTGTAGCATGCCAGTCTTATGCCAAGAAGTTTGTTGACCCCGCATCCATTCCTGCTCATTTCTTTTCCGATCGCCACATGTTTCCGCAAGGGATAAGGTCTAGTAAGATGCAAACCACTTCCGGTACACACCAAATGGAGAGGCCGGGATGAAGGTTCCATGGCCCTGGATTAAAGCCTCTCATCCGTCAGGGCATGGGTGTTTCCGTTGGGACCGAGAGGGGGCACCCTTAGAGCGCCAGATATAAATCTGATCCCATGTCATTCGAGTGTGTGATCTCCCTGCCTCAAAGTTTTTCTTGAACGCTGTCAAGGGTGATTCCCGCAACGTGAAGTGGAATGGGTGTACTGTTAGGTTGTGTTTTCTTCCAAAACCATAAACGGAACTAGTCACTCGTGACTATGGAAACCGCTGGCTGTGGTCAATTTAGTACAAACTCGCAGAGTCAACTCCCCACTTCAACATCCTCGTCCATGACCCCGCTTCGGTCTCTTGATCTTGTCTATTGTCGCCTTGATGGCAAGGAACCCCGTAAGCTAAAGAAGTATGGAGTTTGGTTAAAGTTGTGCCTTGTGAAGGACCAACCGATAACCATCCTGTGGAATATTTAGGCGTGTTTTAACCTTCACACGCTACGACAAGGAATTATAAGCCCTTTATGTGATGTCGCCAGACGTCCGATCATGCATTGTTATTATCTATTTTGGTTATAAGCCCTTTATGTGATGTCGCCGACGTCCGATCGCTGCATTATTATTATTTATTTCGTTATAAGCCCTTTATGTGATGTCGCCGACGTCCGATCATGCATTGTTATTATCTATTTTGGTTATAAGCCCTTATGTGATGTCGCCGACGTCCGATCATGCATTGTTATTATTTATTTCGTTATAAGCCCTTTATGTGATGTCGCCAGACGTCCGATCATGCATTGTTATTATTTATTTCGTCATAAGCCCTTTATGTGATGTCGCGACGTCCGATCATGCATTGTTATTATTTATTTTGGTTATAAGCCTTTATGTGATGTCGCCGACGTCCGATCATGCGGCATTGTTATATTTATTTTGGTTATAAGCCTTTATGTGATGTCGCCAGACGTCCGATCGCGCATTGTTATTAATTATTTTGGTTATAAGCCTTTATGTGATGTCGCCAGACGTCCGATCATGCATGTTCTATTTATCGATCGTTCTTTCGAGGCGCTGCTTCGCATACACTTGATTGTTCGCTTATTTTCTTGGCTTACGAGCGGACTACCGCCGCTTCCCATTCTTTTCCTGACCTGCCTTTATGAAAATTACATGCACCCTTGTTAAAATACTCATGACGATTCATGGATGCATTTGTTATATCTCTCGTCCGAACTGTCTTATGAGTACATTCAAAGTACTCACCGCTTGTTGATTTGGCCAGATGTCGACGAAGGCGATCTCATGGATGAAGAGTTCGATAGCGAAGTCCGACGCTTAGAGGAGTCCTACCAATACCAGTAACCCTGGTTTTGGTCATCTTATCACCGCCTCCTACCTAAATAAAATTCATCGAGCCTCACTCGACGCCGATGAGCCACCAAAGGTGGTAGTAATGCTACCCACTCCAATCGTGTTACTCCACCCAATCACTATTATCTCAAGTCAGAGTATTGCCACCCCACCATTGTGCCATATGTATAATTATTGGCGTGTTTGTAATAATTGTTGAGCGCCTACAGCTCAACCCCCGTAATATAACAATGCTATGGCTTATTGTACCAAAGTTTTGTCTACCAGTGAGGAGGATTTTCCTCACACTGGCATGAGAAGACCAGTCTTTCAATAAATATTTTTATTGAAAACGGGTCGTGACAAGCTTGGTACCGAGCCAGCGATCGAGGAAGCCACTAGGTACGATCGCTAATCGGATATTAGCAATTTTGAGCTATTTATTATTTTTGCAATGTAGTCATTTTCTCGACACAAGATAAATTTATGATCCGACCACTCAGAATTTTTGCCTACTTTTGTAGATGGCCGAAAGAATCGCGAGTCCCAGATGTTCGCCAACGAGCCCGATGGGTTCGCTGCTTCTCACCTTCGCTGCTCAGTGGCAATGGGGCCATCCGTCGCCTGCCTTCTCACTGTCACCACCAGGTCAACGACGGTCCCGACCATGCACCGTGCCGGTGCAATCAAGGAGGGCGCCATGAGCTACGCCGCTCCGGTACTTGGGGAGAGCCATGCCACGGAGAGGCATGCTATGCAGATGGCAGCTCGTGGAGGCGATAGCTCGCCTGTGGAAGACCTTCCATCAATGAAGACTCGCTGCTACCGCACCTTCCATGCCACGTACATACCTGCACTACTCATACGCTTGCCCCTGAGGGGAGCGAGATGAGGCCTTGAGATGCTCGCCGGTTATCTCCGGCTCGAGGCAGCCTTCGACAGCCGGTGGATTACTGGCTGCCCGCATGGACTCACCCATGGCTGTGCCGCCAACAGAGGGAGCTTCAGACACCGCACCACCACCGACGCTCGCCTCATCATCAGCATCTTTACACCGACCACTCGCGCCATTCTCGCCGCCGCCTTCCACCGAGGAGTTCAACCAAGCCATTGCACCCACTCCAGCTTCGCCAAGACCACCCATCGCGCTTCACACCTGTACGCTGCTTCCATTTAGGCACCCGTCCCATCTACCCAGCAGCAGCACTACCCGTCTCGAGCCTATTAGCGAGGAGGAAGTCGAGTCCCCGCCTCATCGTGATCTCACCTTGGCGAGCAAAGGAGGTCCTCAACATTTCTCCGACTAGTGCGCTTTGATCGCACGCTGATGTACCGACTTGTATGATATGTACATAGGTTGTGAGCAGTAGCCTGTTATGCATCATGTAGGAGCTGGAGAAGTGCACTAGCCTAAATAACATGTCGAATATGTACGCATATCCGAGTGATGTATTGTATAATTACCACCTGCATGTAAGATATGTATGAGCAGTCCCTCCGAAAGAACGACGCTTTTATTTCAAAAAAAAAATATCCCGGAGTGTCCTTTTGTTTTGTTTGTTCTCGCACATTTATTTTTGTGACTCGGTCTTTCTTATGAGTTTTGCAAAATGTATCCCCTCAGAGTGAAAAAATGCCTCGTCCCTCGACGCCGCCCATGCCAGCTCCGCCAGAGGAAAATTATGATGCGCAACATACAACAATTTCACATTGTGGACAAATGAGCCAATCAGTGCAGTTGAATCAAGATTTCACAGATGTGCCGCCTATGAGCAGAGTCAAGAACAGATCGTGAATTAATGAATCATGTCATTATGGGGAATCGCCCCGACAATTCCAGAAGTTAATCCAAGTTGTCTCGAGCTACAGAAGACGCTGTCCCTCAAACATTTTCTACTACCGACAGTTCTTCTGAGGTCAAGACCGGCTTCAGACATGGAGAGAAGATTAATTATTGCCAAGTGTTCAGACTCCAGAAAAGTGCAGTATACACCCAATTATTCCGACAGAGCAAACGCTCATGGTGGGAGAATTTCCTCCACATGCACCCCAACCAGAATAATATAACTTGGGACGCATTTAAGGAAGGTTTTCGTGGGGCCCATATTCCAAAAAGCCTTATGAAAATCAAGAAGAGAGAATTGATGATCTCAAGAAGGACCATGACCTGTCGTAATACAACGGGCAATTTACATCAAGTATCTCGCCACGCCAATGAGCGAGCGTGAGACTGAAAGCAAGAAGATGGAGAAATTTTCTACGGTCAAGGTCAAGACTAAAATGCCAACTGGTCGTACACACTTTTCCAGTATTTCAAGACACTAGTGGATAAGGCCATTACTTTGAGAATGAAAGGCGCAATCGAAGATTTCCGCAAGCTAAAAGGGACCAGAAAAATCATGCCCAGTAATCCCCGGGCAAGGCGGATTTTCGTAAAGTGATGCACGTAAGACCCCGGCTAAATGTCGCATTAACCAGTCCGTAACTTCCATGCCAGGGATAAGAGAGTTCGTGATATCGCCCAGTATAACCTGCTACGCTTAGGGAGAAGGCACTATTCCAAACAGTGCTCAAGCTAAGGAACTCGAATTTCAAGCAAAACAACTGTAGTAATAATTCCAGCACCCAAGCTAAATAATTTCAACCCCAACAATAATCACGTAGAAGGGTCACCGAACCACGTGACAGAGAGGAAGCACGAATGCCCCTGACATCGCATTCTGACGCTTCCGCCAACACAATACCCGCCATGGTTTTGTTTGATTCTCGAGCTTCTCACTGCTCGCTTTCAAAAGTTTTGCCTTGCAAAATAATTCTTTTCGATTCTCCCTTGAAAAATCAATGATCGCCAAGTCCCCCGGATTAAGCAAGTCACCCAGTAGTTATCGCCAAGGTGTGACAATTGAGTTGAAGGATTGAAATTTCCCGCCAACCTCATTGTACTAGAAAATAAAGGGTCGGACGTCATCTTGGGGATGGATTGGTCGACCACCAACAAAGGTTTCATTGACCGCTCTACAGGACCGTAATCCTCACCCATCACCACGGGAAGACAATAAAAGTTTCAGCTAAAGAGAGGAAAATACCCCGGCAACCGAGATTGAATAAGGTGGATATTTCGGAATTGAGCAAGGTTCCTAGTAGTATGTGAATTTCCGCACGGTTTCCAAGAACCAAGCCAGAATGCCACTGCATCGAGAAATAGAATTCAGCATTGAGCTAGCACCGTGAACTGCTCCCATCTACAAGAAACCATACAGATGGCACCATCCTACTTAGTAGAATTGAAGAAACAAATAAAGGAATTATTGGACAAAGGGTATATACGAGCCAGCTCCTCACCTTTGGGGTTCACTCATATTATTTGCCAAAAGAAGGATGGCACATCTGAGATTGTGTATCGACTATCGAGCACTTAACATGGTCACAATCAAAAACAAATATCCAATGCCACGTAATAAATGATTTATTCGACCAGCTCGCTTTCACGCCAAGGTATTCTCCAAGATCGACTTGAGGTCGGATACCATCAATTAAAAGTACGGACAGTAAGATATTCCAAAGACAGCCTTCACCTCCGTGATATGGATGTATGAGTTCACAAGAATGCCATTTGGGCTAACAAACGCTTCAAGATCATTTTGTTCACCCCTGAACAAAGTATTTATGAAGTACATGGACAAGTTCGCTCAGTATTCATCGATTTATATTCGATATACTCTAAGACGCTCAAGAGCATGTCAATATCTCCGAATTGTGCTAGGAGAACTCAGAAGTATCATTATACGCCAAATTCAGCAAATGTGAATTTTGGCTAAGGCAAGTAGGCTTTCTGGGCCATGTATTAACCCAAGAAGGATTATTGTCAGACTCCAGAAAAGGTCACTACCGTGCTTGGTTGGAAAACACCAGCCAGTCAGAATCTGACGCATTTAAGTTTTCTAGGGATGGCAAAGTTACTACCGAAGATTTATCGGCGATTTTCCACAATAGCAAAAACCAATGACACAACTTCTCAAGAAAGACAAGAAGTTTGAATGGACTGAAGCTTGAGAGAAGAGTTTCCAAGAGCTAAAAGAAGAAATTAACGACAAGACCTGTGACATTGGATCTGTGCTGCATATACACAAGAGTTTTGAGGTATATTGTGACGATCTCGAAAGGGCTCGGGTGCGACAATGCAGGAAGGCAAGGTCGTCGCAGATGTTTCCGCATTAACCCGCAAGCATGAGGAAAATTATCCCTACTCATGACCTGGAGTTAGCAAAAGCTTATCCATGCACTCAAGGAATGGAGACATTTCTTACTTTGAAACCGTGTGAAATATACACGGATCATAAGAGTCTCAAGTATATTTTCACCCAAACAGAACTCAATTTACGGCAACGACGCTTGGTTGGAATTGGTAAAGGATTATGATGTTGGAATCCACTACCACCCTGTGCAAAGCAAATGTTGTAGCAGATGCACTAAGTCGGAACCCCAGTCCAACGCATTAAACAACGTGACAAGCTTGAGGCCTGAATTTCGGCAGAATTTGCTAAGCTCAACTGCTGGATGGTCACCAAGGCGCAGTGTCAAACTTAGAGATACAACCTACCCTCGAGCAGAAAAGATTAAAGAGGCTCCTATGGTCACCCCAGCATTGAAGGCATAAACTGAAATGAAATTGGGCAAGGCCCCGTAATTCATTATCGATGAGCAAGGAATATTATGGTACGAGAAGAGACTCTTTATGCGCATTCAAATATTCATGATCTTAAACGCATGTATCTTGGCTCAAGGCCACACCGCCTCATATTCAATTCATTCTCGTGGGACAAAGATGTACAAAGATCTTCAGAAACATTTTGGTGGCACGGTATGAAGAGGGACATAGCCACATTTATTGCGTGTTGTGACTCATGTCAACAAGATTACGGCCGAGCACCGTAAACCGCCGGACTATTATTGCAACCAAATAAGATACCCGAAAGGAAATGGGATGAGATCGAATGGATTTCATTGTTAATAATGAGGTCACAACATGGGCATGATGCCATGGGTCATCACGGATAGATTGGACTAAAGTAGCGCACTTCATCCCCAGTAAGACAACTCTCACACCACACGTAAGCTCGCCAGACCAGATATCTCCCGAGACATCCGGCCATGGAGTTCCAAGACCATAATATCCGACAGAGGCACCCAATTGCCTCCTGTGTTTTGGGATCACCCGCAACAGTAATGACCGGGACCCAACTAGCTTTCAAGACCAGATACCACCTACGCACCGATGGGCAAACCGAAAGCGCCAGAATCAAATTTTGAAGACATGTCGAGGGCATGTGTTCTCACCTATGGGGCCAGTTTGGGAGGAAAGTCTACTATACGCTGAAGTTTGCTTACAACAACAGCTACTGCACTCAGCCGCAAATGGCACCTTTTGAAGCCTTGTACGGCGAAGATGCAGATCACCTGAATCATCGGGTCGAGATCGGAGATAATGATCTTCGCCCGTACATGCTCAAGGAAGCCGAGGAAAAGGTCAAACTAATCAGGATCGATTTAAGACGGCTCAGAGTCGACAGTAAAAGCTATTATGATCGAAACATCGTGAAGTAAATTTTGAACCCGTGAGTTTGTGTACTCTACGAGTGTCTCCTATGAGGGACTGCAGCGTTTAAGATTAAAGGAAGTTAGCACCAAGATTCATTGGACCATTTTGCATAGTGGCACGAAGAGGCACAGAGCCTACCGCTAGACTTACCCAAAGAGTTGTCCGACATCCACGACGTGTTTCACGCCTCCCAATTAAGAAAATGCGTGAGCAACCAGAGAAGCAAGTATCCCATGAGGACATCGACATACAACCAGACCTCACCCATCGGGAACAACCAAAGTGAAAATATTGGAGGAATCAACGAAGAACCGCACGTAAAAAACCATCAAGTTTTTCGTAGTTCAAAGGAGCAATCACACCCAGAAATGTAGCTCACTTGGGAAAGAGAGGATTTTCTTCGGGACAGAGCACCCACACCTGCGCAGTGATCATCTGGAAATCTCTGGACGAGATTTTTCCTAAGGGGGTAGGTGGTGTGACACTCCAAAAAATTTTGTTGGTTCTTGCTTTCAAAAAAAAAAAGGGGAGACCTTGTTTTATTTGAAGTCAATTTTTTTATTTCTTTAAAAAGGAAACCTTTTAGTTTTTGGTTTTCACCGATTTGATTCATCCTTGTTGCCAAGCTCCTTCGGTAAAACTCCTCCTCAAAACATTTGAACAGCCCAAACATTTCCATCCCAATCAATAAAATCTATTTTTGATTTTATTTCAATTATTTTCTCCGCTCTCAAATATTCACTTTTATTTCTTTGAGCCTAAGAGATTTGCAAAGCAAGTACCCCAATGCTTTTGGACTTTTAACTCAACCCAACTCCCCGGATAGTCCTTTTGTACCCACAAACCAGATCCATCTTGATCCTCTCTCCCTTCTCAAATTTTTCAAATTTCACTCACCAGAAAGTTTGGACCAGATTTGCCAAATTTGGTGAAATTCATATCTATACTTTTCCAAAAATTCTACAAAAATTCAGACAGCCTATAGTTGCAATGAGAGGCTACTCCACCAAAAATCATCTCAAGGAAAATCCTTACATGCCCGTGACGCTTCCGCCGAATACCTTGCAGTGCACTCGTTTTCTTCCACCGTCAAAAAGTTCAGCAATTCAGACTTCAACTTCGGCAACTGCCGTCACGCGATCACAAGCATTTTGGCACGTTGTTTCGGGCTCAACCTTTCTTGTCCGGAGCTCTACACGCGCCATGGCTGCTCTCGCGCCGGAGGCACCTTTTGCCACCGCGCCGCGCCGTACAGAGCCCGCATGCCGAATCTCGTGAAGCGGTCAATGTACCTGTCAGAACGGCGGCGTTAACGCTGTCTCGGGCGCCGCCTAACCACTACCCGGTGGCTCGCTGCGAGCGAGACCACTTCGCAGACGCTGGCACCGTCGGCGCGCTGCGCAAGACAGAGGCTGCCGCTCGCCGCCGACGGGTTCACTACCGCCTGCTCACGAACTCCACCTAAACCGCCAAACCCCAACGCGCTTAACGCGATGTAATCGGCTAGCAGGATGACCGTGATGACGCTTCCACCTCCGCAGAACCCCTGCTCAACCTCCACGCCGCCAGATCACCTCGCGGAGAGAACCCTGCTTGCCACCGGCCGCTTATAAAGGGCCTCGAGCTCGCCCGAGCACACACCACCTCGCACCACACGAGCACCCCACCAGTGAGACTACAGGGAGGACCCCGAGGAGGTCTCTTCCTAACTCCGGCCGCCTTTTGCGCCGCCGCCTCCACTCACGATTCACTCCGGTGAGGCCGTCGCAGTGCTCCAAACTCTGCCGCTACCCTCTAGCTACCGGTTTAACCCTCGCTAATTTAAACCTTGCAGCCCTCTCCGTGAACTCCAACCACGTCTGAATCAGCCGGCCCGCCGGAGTAAGAGCTGCCGTCAACACGGTATCGGCCGGGCACCACTTCCACTCCCTCGACGCGAATGGTGCCCCGATCATGTGAGGTACTAACCGATCCTCTGCTCTCCGCTTATGGATCGCCACTGACCACCGCACTTCTAAGCGCCGCTTCTGGGCACTATTTGCTTTGATTTTCAAACCCGGTTGTGGAGCCCACCCGCTTGGCTTCCTCGGCCTTTCTAAACGAAACGTTTTCTGAAGGCGCCGCGCAAAGTACGCTCTCCGCCGGGCCGCGTAATTTCACCGGGCCGTTGTTTTATAAACGAGCCCTCGAAACTCTCTCGCTTACTGCTGTGATGGGTTCTTGGCTAAAACTCTTAAAACTTTTTAAACAGAAGGAATTTTGAGTGATTTTTTTTCTGTTCTTCCAATTTTCGTTCTAGTTTTTTATCATATTTATTTGGAAAAATATTTGGATCAATCTTTTCCGTATCTCCACGGTATTTACGATAGCAGCTGTGTATTTCTGCGGTACCAGAGATACCGAAGGTGGTGAAGGAGACGCGAACTCGCTGTAACTAGGCTCCCGATTACTCCGAGTTGTGCAAGTATGTTTGTACTTTTTGATATGATGAGTGTCTTGGCATGTTTGCATTAAATGGTTTCATGACATGTTCATGCATCCCGGCTGAATTTTGTTTCATGAAAAGTTGAGACAAGTGAGTTAAGGAAATCCATGAGTTCATGGAAATGAGGGTTGTATGGCCAATGGGTGGCATGAAGAAGGCTAAGATGGTAGTTATGAGCATGCCGTCTTATGCCAAGAAGTTTGTCGACCCGGCATCCATTCCCCGCTTCATTTCCTTTTCCGCATCGCCACATGTTTCCGCAGTAGGGATAAGGTTCTAGTAAGATGCAAACCACTTCCGGTACACACCAAATGGAGAGGCCGGATGAAGGTTCCATGGCCCTGGATTAAAGCCTCTCATCCGGTCAGGCATGGGTGGTTTCCGTTGGGACCGAGAGGGGGCACCCTTAGAGCCGCTGGGAGATAACAACTGATCCCATGTCATTCGAGTGTGTGATCTCCCCTCTTCAAAGTTTTTCTTGAACGCCGGCAAGGGTGATTCCTGCAACGTGAAGTGAAATGGGTGTGCAATCGTTAGGCTGTGCTTTCTCCGAAAACCATAAATGGAACTAGTCACTCGTGAATATGGAAACGCTGCACGTGGTCAATTTAGTACAAACTCGCAGAGTCAACTCCCCATTTCAACATCCCGCTCCATGACTTCCCGCTTCGGCTCCCTTGATCTTGTCTATTGTCAGTTTTGATGGCAAGGAACCCCGTGAAGCTAAAGAAGTATGGAGTTTGGTTAAAGTTGTGCCTTGTGAAGGACCAACCGATAACCATCCCGTGGAATATTTAGGCGCATTAACTCTTCTACACGCTTTAACAATGGAATTATAAGTCTTTATGTGATGTCGCCAGACGTCCCGATCATGCATTGTTATTATCTATTTTGGTTATAAGCCCTTTATGTGATGTCGCCAGACGTCCGGATCGCATTATTATTATTTATTTCGGTTATAAGCCCTTTATGTGATGTCGCCAGACGTCCGATCATGCATTGTTATTATCTATTTTGGTTATAAGCCCTTTATGTGATGTCGGACGTCCGATCATGGGCATTGTTATTATTTATTTCGTTATAAGCCTTTATGTGATGTCGCGACGTCCGATCGCGTGCATTGTTATTATTTATTTCGTCATAAGTCTTTATGTGATGTCGCCGACGTCCGATCGCTGCATTGTTATTATTTATTTTGGTTATAAGCCCTTTATGTGATGTCGCCGACGTCCGATCATGCATTGTTATATTTATTTTGGTTATAAGCCCTTTATGTGATGTCGCCAGACGTCCGATCATGCATTGTTATTAATTATTTTGGTTATAAGCCCTTTATGTGATGTCGCCAGACGTCCGATCATGCATGTTCTATTTATCGATCGCTCTTTCGAGGCGCCGCTTGCATACACTCGATTGGGTTCGCTTATTTTCTTTGGCTTACGAGCGACTACCGCGCTTCCCATTCTTTTCCCTCGACCTGCCTTTTATGAAAATTACATGCACCCTTGTTAAAATACTCATGACGATTCATGCATGCATTTGTTATATCTCTCGTCCGAACTGTCTTGAAAGTACATTCAAAGTACTCACCGCTTGTTGATTTGGCCAGATGCGACGTGCATCTCATGGATGAAGAGTTCGATAGCGAGTCCGACGCTTAGAGGAGTCCCACCAGTCACGCATGCAATTCTGGTTTTGGTCATCGTTTATCACCGCTCCGCTTACCTAAATAAAATTCATCGAGCCTCACTCGACGCCGATGAGCCACCAAGGGTAGTAATGCTACCCACTCCAATCGTGTTACTCCACCCAATCACTATTATCTCAAGTCAAGAGTATTGCCACCCCACCATTGTGCCATATGTATAATTATTGGCGTGTTTGTAATAATTGTTGAGCGCCTACAGCTCAACCCCCGTAATATAACAATGCTACTCGCTTATTGTACCAAAGTTTTGTCTACCAGTGAGGAGGATTTTCCTCACACTGGCATGAGAAGACCAGTCTTTCAATAAATATTTTTATTGAAAACGGTCGTGACATTAACTCTGCTACCGCTTGAACACCCAACAATCTCTATTGGTGTGATTAGCTGGCTTTTCGGGGTGCTATGTATCCGCATGAGCGGTCGAGTATTCGTCCGATTGGACGGACCTGAGTTGCTCTTTAAATGGCTTCTTCCGCCGACCGGTTTGGAGCCCCATCCAAAGATTGACCGCCAGATCCTTCTTTGTCGTCAGCCAAGCACGCGGCGCTTTGATTTGATTCGACGTGACTTACTGTGGTCCTTAGTGTCCTGACTGCCAGTAATTTTTATGGAGATTGTTGCTGCGCGGCCAGCCAACTGTCCCTCTCCGCGATAAAAGCCGGTCATTAACAATGAGGGTTGCTATGGATATTGGCTTCTCCTGCCTCAGTGCCTGACTAGCTATTCATTCCGATGATGTTATGTTTGAAGTCGTAAGGGCCTCCAGTGATCCTGACAATGACGATTTGATTTTTTCTTCATCAAGAACCGCGTTCCGTAATTGTCCGCCGATTCATCCGATTACTGAATAATGTGGCTTAGTTCATCGGCGCCCGGTGGTCGAAGCATATGTACCTTGAAGTTATCCAGGAACGCTGCTCTGTGTCTTCCTAACACCTAATTGACTCCCTCAGGGCAGGCTGTTAAGGCCAATGCCGAGCTGGTCCTTTTGCTTGAGTGAGATATTTGATGGCATGGAGATTGCCGTCATGGGCCATATGGATGTGGAGAAGGTAATCTTCAATCCACACCTCTACGTCTCGCTACACCATTGTAAGATTCGATATTTACGGGTTTAAACCCTTCGGGATCCGATGATCCATTACTTCATCGCTGAAGCATAACGGGTGCGCGTGCCTCAGATATCGCGCAATTTCGCGACGCAGCTCGAGGGAGCGTGCTTCGCTATGTTCGCCCGGCCGCGCGCATGTCCGCGCGACGGTATTCATTGTGGGTCGAGGGCGCTTCACGTGATCCATAGATGGATCTCGATTGTTTTGCTTTTGTGTCTCCAATATGTCTCGCAAGTCCGCGCTGCTCCCTTTGGCTTGCATTTCGGATCGATGCTGGGCATTTGCCTGGCTGGGGCCCAATGTCTCTTCCGCGACCACGGGTGGTCGGGTCAGCCATGTCGTGGCGCCTGGTGATGAAGGTATGTATGCTTCCTCCTCTAATCGGGAAGCAGCTTTTGCCTTGGGTAACTTTTTGAGGGAGTTAGAAGTTTATACTTCTGCACCATGGGACCTCGGGTCCATCGACGGTTTAGCAGATCTTGATCAGCTTGGAGCCAGTTACTGCTTTTTCTTTAGGCTGTTTGCCGTATATGAGCCTCGCGCTTGAAGCGCTTTTTTTCGACGGGATCCTCGGGTATGACTAATTCATCACTGCCGAGGCTTGCTTTGCCTTCGGAGGGAGGTATAGGTTATCATCCTCAACCCCTTCTCGGCCCGCCGCCTCGTCATGAGGGCTTGCTTCCGCCCTCCCGTAGCGAGTCTTCCGTGAGGGGATCGCCTTCTGACTTCCTCTCGCAGTGTTATTGTCTCCCGTGGCTGGAATTCCATTCTTGTTGTATGGGATTTAGAGCGGCGCCATCGACGCCAAGCGCTTGGGCTGTCAGAGAATCTTCCTCCGCTGCTTTTCGCCATCCCCTTTTTGGGGTATCCACCATGTAGACGTCAGATGACGAGGTGGCTTCCAAAGGCTCCGTGGGCGCTGGTCCTGTTCGCTCCGCATCGTTGTCCATAGCGCCGATGTCATCGAGTCGAGTTCAGCATGTCGGTTAGATCCTCGACAAGGCTACCAAGTGGGTGGTGGGTGGGCTCAATTTCCATCGTCCGATCTCCAACCGCCCGCCATAGTTCGCCAGATTCTCCCGATAGAGAGATGCTTCAGGAATTCAGGATATCGCTGAAAGGCGAAGTGGAAGATGTCCGCGCGGTGAATTCCATAACCGCGCCTAATACGGTTTAATTGGTAGGCGCGGAGGCCTCGGAGTCCGCAAGGAGTCCGCGCCGGGATCACGAAGCTTTCGCAGGGACAAGATTGGTATTCGCCCATTGCCATGGATGTTGAAGCCCCTGATGGCGCTTCATCCGCCGCCTCGCATGGGCGATCGTCGGCAGTGGCCGGAGCGGATCCGGAAAAGCGCCACCAAAGCACTATCCGGCGCAGAGCTAGATCATGCCCATCGCCACAAAGGCGGCGCGCTGGCTGTGGTTCGAGTCCGTCAAGATCAAGTCTCCGCGGTCATCGGCCGTGAAGTTCAAGCTCGACCGACTCGACGGCCAGGGGCGAAGCTGACCGCTCCAGATGGCCAAGAGAATTGCCCGCAGCAAAGCCGCCAATACGAAGATCCGTCCGGGAGAAAAGTCTCACCGACAGCGTTGATGGTTGAAGATGCCATCGAGCCTATCGGGACGACATGAGGAACTCTCGTGAAAGCACCAATGTCGGTGTCAAACCGCGGATCTCGGTAGGGGGTCCCGAATCTGCGCGTTAGGCGGATGGTAACAAGAGACGAGGGACACAATGTTTTACCTGTGTTCGGCCTCTCGATGGAGGTAAAACCTCACGCCCCGCTTGATTAATATTGATGATATGGGTAGTACAAGAGTAGATCTACCACGAGATCAAGGAGGCTAAACCCTAGAAGCTAGCCTATGGTATGATTGTTGAGATGTAATGTCTGCCCCACGGATTAAGGCCTCCGTATATAGACACCGGAGAGGCTAGGGTTACACAGTAGTCGGTTACAATGGTAGGAGATCTACATATCCAGATGCTGCTTGCCTTCCACGCCAAGGAAAGTACCTTCCTGACACGAGCCGAGTCTTCAATCTTCTATCTTCGTAGTATGGGAGTCCGGATATTGATAGTCCGCTGTCCGACACCCCTAGTCCAGACTCCTCACCTACACTCGCTCACATGTACTCATGTCCGCTGTGAATCACTAGGTTCTCATCAACTTAACTCATTTGCAGCGCTCTCGAAAAACTGCATACTTCTTCGAGTGTTCAATTGTTCAAATTCTCATCCAAGAATATGGTCAAGGAAAGAGACCGCAGAAGGAGGAAAGAAACCGAGGTCATGACCGCGAGATCCCGATGACATATACAAGGACTATTGCACACCGATGAAACCAAATTTGGCAAAGAAAATAAAAATCACGAAAGTGCGATTCAAAGGATTGAACGAAGATGGGCAAGAGAATGGAGGAGTACAGATATGTAACTCAAGTATATGAAGAAATTCGCTTAAATCCTCCATGCCCAAGAGCTCCATTGGCACCTGCCAGTAGCGATCCCACCAAAGATTGCTGGTGAGGACTTTCAAGAATGGGCTAGGGCGCCAAGCTAAATTGGCAAGACAAGCCAAGGAGGCAAGGAGGAAATTCAATGAGGATTCTGCCATCGCTGCGCATCGAGGCCTCGGTCAAGCCGAGGAAATCAATGCCCAAGAAGCCTGCTCGCAAGCCAAGTGTTCACCAACAGTCTCACGCCAAGTTCTCACCATGCCCTCACGGTAAATTCTCGACCGCCATCGCTTCCACCAAAGTCCTCAACTCCCGTGCATCCGCTACATGTCAAAGTACTACGGGTTTTCAATTGCTTTTTTCCGAGCATGTATTCTTCATCGACATAACTTTATGACTTCGCCGATAAGGAAGAGGCGCTCGACTGCTAGTCAAGCCAACTTCTATTCCTCGCTATTTGACAAGGACAAAATCTTCGATCATGAACATATTCCTCACGTGGATATGGAATCTCGCCATGCTTCGAGCAAGTCCTCGTGTTATTCACAATGCAGACTACTAAATTTCTCGAACCGACATTTGCGATTGAATGAAGAACTCATTCTTCGCTTCTACGCCATAATCGCATATCACCGGAGATGTCAAGATGTCAATTCATGGGTGTTGGATTGATGACCGAAAACACTCACTACAAGGCACCAAGAACTGAATTGCTTCGTGTCCTTCCTCTTGATCCTCCCCATGACAAAGGCACGCTGATCTACAATGACCTCGAATCGACAAATCACTATATGCAAGTGCTCATGAAGCTTTGAAGTCTCGGCAGGCCCCACGTAACCAAATTCTCGCCAAGGAATTGCTATGTGCCTCGGACCATCTATCGATCCTAACGAAGACAATGAGTCCTATCAAAGGCCACGACTCAAATGATGAAGATGTCGCTGGCATCATGAAGAATATGCTTTTCAACATCATTCATGGCATGCTCCGCCAACTTCCATGATTTCTTCATGACGACTCGCAAATGTTGCTATGTCACCTTTTGAGTGAAGCCCTATGCGCTTTGGATTATGAGATTCATAAGGGCAAGATCTTCACCAATTATAAAGTGACATCTCAACCATGGTAGCTACTTGCCTCCCATTGAAGTCCTCAAACGCCGCTTCATCATCCGATGATAAAGGCAAGGCAGCTGTTGTGATCGATGAAGGCATTCGCCCATTGATGGTCAATTTTGCCCGGTTACATCTTACTCTACCAATGACGACTCGCTACTCATGACACCGCCGAAATACCTCAGCAAGCAAAATCCTCAAGCCACAAAGACCTGTGGTGATGACCGACCGTGAGTTACTCCTCGCCTTTATCAAGGTTGATCGCAATCACAAATGGGTAAAGCCGCTTGGTGCTTTTCTTCACAATATGACCTCAACACAAAATGCAAGTGAAGAAAACCACTACTACCTTCATGAAACCCTCAACCGCACTGGCTGTCCTCACTCATGTCTATAGCGCCAAGAATCAAGACTATGGGTCTCAAGGAAGAATTCGACCGGTCTACTCCTCCAAGAAATTCAAGAGGGTCAAAGTTCCCGATCCGTGGCTAGCTCTTATTCTTCATCGCATGACATCGATGAGTATGAAGATTTGGACGACACTACAGCAGGCCCTGCTACAACAAACAATCCCCGATAACGCTTAGCGCCTCCATCAACTTGAAATTCTTCATGCTAGTCCTCGCTCAATCCTTTTGGTCATTTGATGACAAAGGGGAGAAATCTGAGTTAGTCTTCAAGCCGGTCTATATTATATGCTTTTTAAGTTACAACTCTGCTCTTCCAAACTTTTATTGGATCGAAGTTGTAATCTTAAACCGATGGTGCTCGATACTTTTGGATGGTGCTCCGATACTTTTGTTGCACTATGCTCGATACTTTTGATGCTTTCTGCATGCCTATTCCTCGTTAATATTATTGCACGATGCTGAATTTCATCAGCACCATATTTCATCATGCATTTCAAATTCTTCATATTATATATCAAATGCGTATGAATTACAAGATATAGGGGAGATTCCATGATTTAACTCTTCAAATGTGCATTGCCTCAAAAGCAAATTCTCACTATGCACATCTTCGTGGGGAGTTCTTCTATATCTTGCAATCAAATTCCTCAATATCAGTAGTTACACTTCATATGTTTATCCTCGTGAAAACTTAACCTATGTTGTCATCAATCACCAAAAGTGGGAGATTGTAAGTGCATCTAGTGCCCTTAGTGATTCTCGTGTATTGAAGACTTATAGGTTAAGGGACTGATGCGTGTGAGTGTAACATGTCTATAAGTCTATGAGGAGTTTGATATTTACGAGAAAGTCGATTCTAAAAATGAAGTTCTTCGATCAAGACTTTGATATTCTCAAGACTTTCAAGACTCTAAAGTGAAGAAATTGGTGTGACCTTGAAGACGGATATTCACTTGAGGAACATGAAGCGGAAGACTTTTGTTTTTGTAGTTTCATTTTTCTTTCTTGAGTCATAGGAAACACCATACTGTTAAAGGGGGTCGAGGAAATACTAAGGAAAAATTTCCATGTGATGCTCAACTCAAAATCTCACACCTACCAATCCTTCGAGTGAAGCCATTGAAATCTCATACAGCTTCACATTATTTTTCAAGGATGTAGACGCAGTTCTTCCGGTCACGAGGACTTTGCTTTGATCGAGGAGTTAGGAATTCGCCAAAGCGTAATTGCCTACATAGTGAGGAACATGATAGCCCCGAGGAATTTGAGAGTCAAATTTCCGACTGCTGCTGGTCCTACCGCTGTCCCAAAATATCTTATCCACCTAACGGTCATATCATTGAAGGGCATTTATGTCTTATCATGTCGGGCTGCTCCTAGGCTATAAATAGCCGCTTCTACAACCACTAGTTGGTTGGCTGCTCCGAGAGAACTTGACACTTGTCATTTGAGAGCAACCCATCCTCCGAGGACTTTGAGCGAAAATCATCAAGTGAGGAAAATCCAAAATAAACAACCCTCAAAACCCAAAGTGATTGAGCATCATCAAGAAATTGATCCTGCGTGGATCCGACGCTTGTTACCTTTGAAGATCGTGGCTTCTTCCAGACGGTTAGGCGCCAAGTTCTAGAGCATCCAAGAGGAATTGTGGATCGCCGAGTGACCAAGTCTGTGAAGGTTTGGAAGTCACCAAGACTTACCACGAGTGATTGGACGAGGCCTGCGTGGTCTTAGTTCAAGGAGAATACGGTGAGGATCGGGTGTCCGAAGTATGCTCGCTGAGTGGGTGTCCGGATCATGTGGTCCTCGAGTTTAAATACTCACCGCTCCAACTGCACGCATAACCGAGACAGCAGCTTGAACTGGTTTACCAAATCATTGTTTTCACCAACTAATCGGTTCTATTTCCTCAACCCTTTCGCTTCTCATTACCGTGTTGAGTGTTTGTTCATATCTATGCTTGAAGACTTTGATCAAGACTTTTCCATTTCTCGCTCAATTTCTTCACCTGCTTTGTCTTCATCTTGTGTTATCCTCGTGATTACGCTTTTCTACTCTATGCTTGTCTTCATTTCATCATGATGACCATGCTTGTATTCTGTTATGCATACGCTCGAGTACTTATTCCACTATAAGTAGTTCTTCGCTAAGGAATTTTCTCACCAGCAAATTCCTCGTTGAAGAATTCATAAAATCGCCTATTCACCCCCTCTAGTCGATATAACGACTTTCAATGAACTATCGGATGAACATCGCTAAGCCTATGAAGCGCGAAGAAGCAGCGCAGAGAGCTTTTTGAGGCGCCAAGAAGAAGCGCGAGGAGGAGGATTTGAAGCGCTTTTCAAGTTTCAAGAAGGACCGCTAAGGCAACATCATCCGGTTGAAACGCTAATTTTCCTCGCCTCATCGATTTAACAAGATGTAATCACCGTGAGTAAAGTTTTTCTCCAGAGCAAGTGGCTGTGATTGAAAGTCTTGTTAGTAAGGGTAATGTGATGGCATACAATTCTTTTGTGGCTAGTGCTAATGCTCAAAAATATGCCTCCGCCATCCGTGGTACTGCTGGTGTATCCGAAAACGTTAGTCCAATCCTTTACCTATTTCATCGGCACCTCCTATACAACAATAATATAGTATGCCGTTGAATTTTTACGCTTAGTCAAACCAGCCAGCTTCGACTACACCTACATACCCTAATCCTATTATGAGTGTGCCCAATTCACAACACCGAATCATTTTGTCACACCACCCATAGGCAAGTATATTTGGTCTTCCGCAATTATGGTTCCGCCCATCCCACAAGTTGCACAAATAGCTAGTATCAGGTTGTCCTATGTCATTGCCACAA
>JAHHZJ010004372.1:0-12816 GCA_021437245.1 Aegilops speltoides | reverse complement strand
ATACGAGAAACATATCCTTAGTCCTTTTGTATTTCAGATGTTCTTGACCGCTGTCCAAAGGACCCATTCCGGATTACTTTGGTACCTCCTCGCTAGACTTATAGCAAGGCACACATCAGTCCTGTACACAACATTGCATACATGATAGAGCCTATGGCTGAAGCATAGGAACACTTTTCATTTTCTCTCTATCTTCTGCAGTGGGTCGGGCTTTGAGTCTTACTCAACTTCACACCTTGCAATACAGTGCAAGAACCCTTTCTTTGCTTGATCCATTTTGAACTTCTTCAAAACTCACAAGGTATGTGCTTTGTGAAAGTCCAATTAAGCGCCTTGATCTATCTCTATAGATCTTAATGCCCAATATGTAAGCAGCTTCACCGAGGTCTTTCATTGAAAAACTTTTATTCAAGTATCCCTTTATGCTATCCAGAATTCTATATCATTTCCAATCAATAATATGTCATCCACATATAATATTAGAAATGCTACAGAGCTCCCACTCGCTTTCTTGTCAATACAAAGCTTCAAAAGTCTCAGATAAAACCAAATGCTTTGATCACACTATCAAAACATTTATTCCAACTCCGAGAGGCTTGCACCAGTCCATAAATGGAACGTTGAGCTTGCACACTTTGTTAGCTCCCTTGGATCGATAAAACCTTCTCGTTGCATTATATACAACTCTTCTTCCGTAAATCCATTCAGAATGCAGTTTTACATCCATTTGCCAAATTTCATAATCATAAAATGCGCAATTGCTAACATGATTCAGACAGACTTAAGCATCGCTACGGTGAGAAGGTCTCATCGTAGTCAACCCTTGAACTTGTCGAAAACCTTTACAACAAGTCGAGCTTTGTAGACAAGAATATTACCGCCGCCATTTTCTTCTTGAAGATCCATTTATTCTCAATTGCTTGCCGACCATCGGGCAAGTCAACCAAAGTCCATACTTTGTTCTCATACATGGATCCCATCTCGATTTCATGGCTTCAAGCCATTTTATGGAATCTGGGCTCACCGTCGCTTCTTCATAGTTCGAGGTTCATCATGATCTAGTAGCATGACTTCCAAAATAGGATTACCGTATCACTGCGCGGATCTTACTCGCTCGACCCACGTGGTTCTCAGATAACTTGATCTCAAGTTCTATGATCATTATCATCAACTTCCTCACTAGTTGAGTTTTGACGCCACGTAAACCGTTCCCGTGATGTATTATTTTCAACAAGGAGTAGGTACAGCTTACCTCATCAAGTTCTACTTTCCTCCCACTCACTTCTTTCGAGAGAAAATCCTTCTAGAAAGGACCCATTCTTAGCAACGAATGTCTTGCCTTCGGATCTGTGATAGAAGGTGTACCCAACTCGCTCCTTTGGGTATCCTATGAAGACACATTTCTTCGATTTGGGTTCGAGCTATCAGGTTGAAGCTTTTTCACATAAGCATCGCAACCCCAAACTTTAAGAAACGACAACTTTGGTTTCTTGCCAAACCATAGTTCATAAGGTGTCGCCTCAACGGATTTCGACGGTGCCCTATTTAACGTGAATGTGGCTGTCCCTAGAGCATAACCCCAAAACGATAGCGGTAAATCTGTAAGAGACATCATAGATCGCACCATATCAAGTAAAGTACGACACGACGCTCGACACACCATTACGCCGTGGTGTTCCGGTGGCGAGTTGTGAAACTATTCCACATTGTTTTAAGTGTAAACCAAACTCAGAACTCAAATATTCTCCTCCACGATCGATCGAGAAACTTTATTTTCTTGTTATGATGATTTTCAACTTCACTGAAATTTTTGAACTTTTCAAATGTTTCAGACTTATGCTTCATTAAGTAGATATACCCTATCTGCTTAAATCATCTCGTGAAGATGAGAAAATAACGATATCCGCCATGAGCCTCAACATTCATTGACCACATACATCCAGATGTATGATTTCCAACAAATCTGTTGCTTCTCCATAGTACCGAGAACGGTGTTTTGGTCATCTTGCCCATGAGGCACGGTTCGCAAGTACCAAGTGATTCATAATCAAGTGGTTCCAAAAGTCCATCAAGATGGAGTTTCTTCATGCGCTTTATACCGATATGACCTAAACGGCAAGGCCACAAATAAGTTGCACTATCATTATCAACTTTGCATCTTTTGGTTTCAACACTATGAATATGTGTATCACTACTATCGAGATTCATCAAAATAGACCACTCTTCAGGGTGCATGACCATAAAAGATATTACTCATATAAATAGAACAACCATTATTCTCTGATTTAAATGAATAATCGCCTCGCATCAAACAAGATCCAGATATAATGTTCATGCTCAACGCCGCACCAAATAACAATTATTTAGGTCTAATACTAATCCCAATGTAGATGTAGAGGTAACGTGTCGATCATGATCACATCGACTTTGGAACCATTTCCCACGCCAAGATCGCCACCTCGCCCTTGCCGTTGTTCGATTAATCCGTAGTCCCTGCTTTGAGTTGCAAATATTAGCAATGTAACCAAGATCAAATACCCAAAGCATCATGAGCTCTAGTAAGGTACACATCAATAACATGTATATCACATATACCTTTGTTCACTTTGCCATCCTTCTTATCCGCCAAATACTTGGGGCAGTTCCGCTCCAAAGGACTACCGCTTAAAAGAGAAGCACTCGCCAGTGCTTAGGTCCAGACTTGGGTTTTTTCTCTGAGCAGCAACTTGTTTGCTGTTCTTCTTGAAGTTCCCTTCTTCTTCCTTTGCCCTTTTTCTTGAAACTAGTGGTCTTGTTAACCATCAACACTTGATGCTCCTTCTGATTTCTACCTCCGCAGCCTTTAGCATCATGTAAGAGCTCGGAATCGCCTTATCCATCCCTTGCATATTATAGTTCATCATGAAGCTCTTGTAGCTTGGTGGAAGTGATTGGAGAATTCGTCAATGACGCTATCATCCGAAGAGTAACTCCCAGCTGAATCAAGTGATTACAATACCCGCACATCTTGAGTATGTGCTCACCGACGTAACTATTCTCTCCATCTTGCAGCTATAGAACTTATTGAGACTTCATATCTCTCAATCCGGCATTCTTCTCGAATATCAACTTCAACTCCTCAAACATCTCATATGCTCCATGACGCTCAAAACGCCGCTGAAGTCCCGGTTCTAAGACGTAAAGCATGGCACATTGAACTATCGAGTAGTCATCAGCTTTGTTCGCCAGACGCTCTAACGCCGCCGCCAGTATCAGAAGCAGTTCGCACCCAGCGGTGCTTCCAGACGTAATTTTTCTGCAGGCAGCAATGAGGATAATCCTCGTTACGGACCCAGTCCGCGAGTTGCTACCATCATCTTTCAACTTAGCTTTCAAGGAACGATTAAAATTCAACGAACAACAAAGACGGGCCATCTATCTACAAACAACATAGACAAGCAAGATACTATCAGTACTAAGTTCATGATAAATTTTAGTTCAATTAATCATATTACTTAAGAACTCCCACTTAGACAGACATCTCTAGTCATCTAAGTGATCACGTGATCCAAATCAACTAAACCATAACCGATCATCACGTGAGATGGAGTAGTTTTCAATGGTGAACATCTTATGTTGATCATATCTACTATATGATTCACGCCGACCTTTCGGTCTCCGTGTTCCGAGGCCATATCTCGCATATGCTAGGCTCGCAAGTTTAACTCGAGTATTCTCAAGGTGCAAACTGGCTTGCACCCGCTGTAGATGGACGAGAGCTTATCACACCCAATCATCACGCGGTGTCCGGGCACGATTTAACTTTGGCAATGGTGCATACTCGTGAGAACACTACTTGATAATTTTAGTGAGAGATCATCTTAAAATGCTACCGCCAATCAAAGCAAGATAAGATGCATAAAGGATAAACATCACATGCAATCAATATAAGTGATATGATATGGCCATCATCTTCTTGTGCTTGTGATTCCATCTCAAGCACCATCATGATCACCATCGCCACCGGCGCGACACCTTGATCTCCATCGTAGCATCGTTGTCGCTACGCCATCTATTGCTTTACGACTATCGCTACCGCTTAGTGATATAGTAAAGCAATTACAGTATGCTTGCATTTCATACAATAAAGCGACAACCATATGGCTCTCGCCATTGCCGATAACTTCGTTACAAAACATGATCATCTCATACAATAAAATATAGCATCATGTCTTGGCCATATCACATCACAACATGCCCTGCAAAAACAAGTTAGACGCCCTCTACTTTGTTGTTGCAAGTTTTACGTGGCTGCTACGGGCTTAAGCAAGAACCAATCTCACCTACGCATCAAAACCACAATGATAGTTTGTCAAGTTGATGTTGTTTTAACCTTCGCAAGGACCGGGCGTAGCCACACTCGGTTCAACTAAAGTTGAGAAACCGACACCGCTTAGTCACCGTGGTGCAAAGCACGGCGGTAAAACCAGTCTCGTAAGCGACGCTGTAATGTCGGTCCGGCCGCTTCATCCAACAATACCGCCAACCAAAGTATGACATGCTGGTAAGCAAGATGACTTATATCGCCCACAACTCACTTGTGTTCTACTCTGCATATAACATCAAACCATAAAACCTAGGCTCGATGCCATCTTGGGGAACGAGTAATTTCAAAAATTCCACGCACACGCAAGATCATGGTGATGCATAGCAACGAGAGGGGAGAGTGTTGTCACGCACTCAGAGACCAAGCGAAGCGCTGACGCAACGAGAGGAAGTAGTCGACGCCCTCCCGGTCCAACCGATCCAAGCACCGCATCTCGCACCTCCGAAGTTCTTGACACGCAGACAGCTCGATGACGCACCTCGATCTCCAATCCAGAGAGGCCCGAGGGGAGTTCCACAAGACGACGGCATGGTGACGATCTTGATGTTCTCCTCGCCGCAGGCTTCGCCAAGCACCGCTACAATATGATCGAGGTGTAATATCGTGGAGGGGGCACCGACACGGCTAAGGAACGATCAATGATCAACTTGTGTCTCCTAGGGTGCCCCCTACCCCCGTCAGATATAAAGGAGGAGGGAGGAGGTGGCCGCCTCAAGGGGGCGCGCCATAGGGAGGGGGAAACCTACTCCAAGTAGGTTTCCTCTTTCCTTATCTTATTTGGAGGGGAAGGAAGGAGTACTAGTATTAGGAAGTAGTACTAGTAGTAGGAAGGAAGAGAGGGGAAGGAGAAAGGAAAGGGGGCCGCCCCTTCCCAATTCGATTGGGCTTGGGGGCGCCCACCCTTGCTCCTTCTCTTCTCCTACATGGGCCCAATAAGGCCCATATACCTCCCGGGGTTCCAGAACCTTCCTGAGCTCCAAACTTCTCCGAACCTTTCCGTGTCCAAATATATCCGTCCAATATATCAATCTTTATGTCTCGACCATTTCGAGACTCCTCGCCATGTCCGTGATCATATCCGGACTCAACAACCTTCGTACATCAAAATACATAAACTCATAATATAACCGCATCGAAACCTTGCTGCATGGATTCCTACGGTTCGAGAACACGTAGACATGACCGAGACATGTCTCTCGGTCAATAACCAATAGCGGACCTGATGCCCATATTGGTTCCTACATATTCTACGAAGATCTTTATCGGTCAAACCGCACAACAACATACGCTGTTCCTTTGTCATCGGTATGTTACTTGCCCGAGATTCGATCGCCGGTATCCAATACCTAGTTCAATCTCGCTATCGCAAGTCTCTTTACTCATTCCGTAATACATCATCTCACAACTAACTCATTAGTTGAAATGCTTGCAAGGCTTAAGTGATGTGTATTACCGAGAGGGCCCAGAGATACCTCTCCGACATTCGGAGGACAAATCCTAATCTCGAAATACGCCAACTCAACAAGTACCTTCGAGACACCTCAGAGAGCACCTTTATAATCACCCAGCTACGCTAGACGCTTTGGTAGCACACAAAGTGTTCCTCCGTAAACGGAGTTGCATAATCTCATAGTCATAGGAACTTGTATAAGTCATGAAGGAAGCAATAGCAACATACTAAACGATCGTGGTGCTAAGCTAACGGAATGGGTCATGTCAATCGATCATTCAACTAATGATGTGACCTTGTTAATCAAATAACAACTCCTTGTTCATGGTTAGGAAACATAACCATCTTTGATTAACAAGCTAGTCAAGTAGAGGCATACTAGTGACACTCTGTTTGTCTATATATTCACACATGTATTATGTTTCCGGTTAATACAATTCTAGCATGAATAATAAACATTTATCATGATATGAGGAAATAAATAATAACTTTATAATTGCCTCTAGGGCATATTTCCTTCAGTCTCCCACTTGCACTAGAGTCAATAATCTAGATTACACAGTAATGATTCTAACACCCATGGAGTGTTGGTGTTGATCATGTTTTGCTCGTGGAAGAGGCTTAGTCAATGGGTCTGCAACATTCAGATCCGTATGTATCTTGCAAATCTCTATGTCTCTCACCTGGACTAGATCCCGGATGGAATTGAAGCGTCTCTTGATGTGCTTGGTTCTCTTGTGAAATCTGGATTCCTTCGCTAAGGCAATCGCCTAGTATTGTCACAAAGATTTTCATTGACCCGATGCACTAGGTATGACACCTAGATCGGATATGAACTCCTTCATCCGATTCCTTCATTGGCTGCTTCCGCAGCTATGTATTCCGCTTCACATGTAGATCCCGCCACGACGCTTTGCTTTGAACTGCACTAACCGACAGCCCACCATTTAATGTGAACACGATCCGGTTTATGATTTAGAATCGTCCGGATCAGTGTCAAAGCTTGCATCAACGTAACCATTTACAATGAGCTCTTTGTCACCTCCATATATGAGAAACATATCCTTAGTCCTTTCGTATTTCAGATGTTCTTGATCGCTGTCCAAAGGATCCATTCCTCGATTACTTTGGTACCTCCCGCTAGACTTATAGCAAGGCACACATCAGGTCCGTACACAAGATTGCATACATGATAGAGCCTATGGCTGAAGCATAGGAACACTTTTCATTTTCTCTATCTTCCGCAGTGGTCGGGCTTTGAGTCTTACTCAACTTCACACCTTGCAACACAGTGCAAGAACCCTTTCTTTGCTTGATCCATTTTGAACTTCTTCAAAACTTTGTCAAGGTATGTGCTTTGTGAAAGTCCAATTGCCGCCTTGATCTATCTCTATAGATCTTAATGCCCAATATGTAAGCAGCTTCACCGAGGTCTTTCATTGAAAAACTTTTATTCAAGTATCCCTTTATGCTATCCAGAATTTATATCATTTCCAATCAATAATATGTCATCCACATATAATATTAGAAATGCTACAGAGCTCCCACTCACTTTCTTGTAAATATGTGCTTCCAAAAGTCTCAGATAAAACCAAATGCTTTGATCACACTATCAAAACATTTATTCCAACTCCGAGAGGCTTGCACCAGTCCATAAATGGAACGTTGAGCTTGCACACTTTGTTAGCTCCCTTGGATCGATAAAACCTTTTGGTTGCATTATATACAACTCTTCTTCCGTAAATCCATTCAGAATGTAGTTTTACATCCATTTGCCAAATTTCATAATCATAAAATGCGCAATTGCTAACATGATTCGTGATGACTTAAGCATCGCCACGGGTGAGAAGGTCTCATCGTAGTCAACCTCTTGAACTTGTCGAAAACCTTTTGCAACAAGTCGAGCTTTGTAGACAAAGAACATTACCACGCCAATACCTTCTTCTTGAAGATCCATTTATTCTCAATTGCTTGCCGACCATCGGCAAGTCAACCAAAGTCCATACTTTGTTCTCATACATGGATCCCATCTCGATTTCATGGCTTCAAGCCATTTTATGGAATCTGGCTCACCATCGCTTCTTCATAGTTCGAGGTTCATCATGATCTAGTAGCATGACTTCCAAAATAGGATTACCGCATTCACTGCGCGGATCTTACTCGCTCGACCCACGTGGTTCTCAGATAACTTGATCTCAAGTTCTATGATCATTATCATCAACTTCCTCACTAGTTGGTTTTGACGCCACAAAACCGGTTCCTCGTGATGTATTATTTTTCAACAAGGAGTAGGTACAGCTACCTCATCAAGTTCTACTTTCCTCCCACTCACTTCTTTCGAGAGAAACTCTTCTAGAAAGGACCCATTCTTAGCAACGAATGTCTTGCCTTCGGATCTGTGATAGAAGGTGTACCCAACTCGCTCCTTTGGGTATCCTATGAAGACACATTCGATTTGGGTTCGAGCTTATCAGGTTGAAGCTTTTTCACATAAGCATCGCAACCCCAAACTTTAAGAAACGACAACTTTGGTTTCTTGCCAAACCATAGTTCATAAGGTGTCGCCTCAACGGATTTCGACGGTGCCCTATTTAACGTGAATGTGGCTGTCTCTAGAGCATAACCCCAAAACGATAGCGGTAAATCTGTAAGAGACATCATAGATCGCACCATATCAAGTAAAGTACGACACGACGCTCGACACACCATTACGCTGTGGTGTTCCGTGTATGGAGTTGTGAAACTATTCCACATTGTTTTAAGTGTAAACCAAACTCAGAACTCAAATATTCTCCTCCACGATCGATCGTAGAAACTTTATTTTCTTGTCACCATGATTTTCAACTTCACTTTGAAATTCTTTGAACTTTTCAAATGTTTCAGACTTATGCTTCATTAAGTAGATATACCCTATCCGCTTAAATCATCTATGAAGATGAGAAAATAACGATATCCGCCATGAGCCTCAACATTCATTGACCACATACATCTCAGATGTATGATTTCCAACAAATCTGTTGTTTCTCCATAGTACCGAGAACGGTGTTTTGGTCATCTTGCCCATGAGGCACGGTTCGCAAGTACCAAGTGATTCATAATCAAGTGGTTCCAAAAGTCCATCAAGATGGAGTTTCTTCATGCGCTTTATACCGATATGACCTAAACGGCAAAGGCTACAAATAAGTTGCACTATCATTATCAACTTTGCATCTTTTGGTTTCAACACTATGAATATGTGTATCACTACTATCGAGATTCATCAAAATAGACCACTCTTCAGGGTGCATGACCATAAAAGATATTACTCATATAAATAGAACAACCATTATTCTCTCGATTTAATGAATAATCGCCTCGCATCAAACAAGATCCAGATATAATGTTCATGCTCAACGCCGCACCAAATAACAATTATTTAGGTCTAATACTAATCCCAAGGTAGATGTAGAGGTAGCGTATTCAATCGCGATCACATCGACTTTGGAACCATTTCCCACGCCAAGATCGCCACCTCGCCCTTGCCGTTGTTCGACATCCGTAGTCCCTGCTTCGAAGTTGCAAATATTAGCAATGTAACCAAGATCAAATACCCAAAAGCTATCGCGAGCTCTAGTAAGGTACACATCAATAACATGTATATCACATATACCTTTGTTCACTTTGCCATCCTTCTTATCCGCCAAATACTTGGGGCAGTTCCGCTCAAAGGACTAGTCTTGCTTAGAGAAGCACTCAGCGCAGTGCTTAGGTCCAGACTTGGGTTTCTTCTCTTGAGCAGCAACTTGTTTGTCTGTTCTTCTTGAAGTTCCCTTCTTCTTCCCTTTGCCCTTTTTCTTGAAACTAGTGGTCTTGTTAACCATCAACACTTGATGCTCCTTCTGATTTCTACCTCCGCAGCCTTTAGCATTGCGTAAGAGCTCGGAATCGCCTTATCCATCCCTTGCATATTATAGTTCATCACGAAGCTCTTGTAGCTTGGTGGAAGTGATTGGAGAATTCGTCAATGACGCTATCATCCGAAGAGTAACTCCCAGCTTGAATCAAGTGATTACAATACCTGCACATCTTGAGTATGTGCTCACCGATGTAACTATTCTCCTCCATCTTGCAGCTATAGAACTTATTGGAGACTTCATATCTCTCAATCCGGCATTCTTCCGAATATCAACTTCAACTCCTGAAACATCTCATATGCTCCATGACGCTCAAAACGCCGTGAAGTCCCGGTTCTAAGACGAAGCATGGCACATTGAACTATCGAGTAGTCATCACTTTGCTCGCCAGACGCTCTAACGCCGCTGCCAGTATCAAGAAGCAGTTCGGCACCCAGCGGTGCTTCCAGACGTAATTTTTCTCAGCAGCAATGAGGATAATCCTCGTTACGGACTCCAGTCCGTGAGTTGCTACCATCATCTTTCAACTTAGCTTTCAAGGAACGCATTAAAATTCAACGGAACAACAGACGGGCCATCTATCTACAAACAACATAGACAAGCAAGATACTATCAGTACTAAGTTCATGATAAATTTTAGTTCAATTAATCATATTATTTAAGAACTCCCACTTAGATGTACATCTCTCTAGTCATCTAAGTGATCACGTGATCCAAATCAACTAAACCATAACCCATCATCACGGAGATGGAGTAGTTTTCAATGGTGAACATCTTATGTTGATCATATCTACTATATGATTCACGCCGACCTTTCGGTCTCCGTGTTCCGAGGCCATATCCGCATATGCTAGGCTCGCCAAGTTTAACTCGAGTATTCTCATGGTGCAAAACTGGCTTGCACCCGCTGTAGATGGACGAGAGCTTATCACACCCGATCATCACGTGGTGTCCGGGCACGCATTTAACTTTGGCAATGGTGCATACTGTGGAGAACACTACTTGATAATTTTTAGTGAGAGATCATCTTAAAATGCTACCGCAATCAAAGCAAGATAAGATGCATAAAGGATAAACATCACATGCAATCAATATAAGTGATATGATATGGCCATCATCTTCTTGTGCTTGTGATTCCATCGCCAAGCACCATCATGATCACCATCGCCACCGCGCCGACACCTTGATCTCCATCGTAGTATCGTTGTCGCTTACGCCATCTATTGCTTTATTTACTATCGCTACCGCTTAGTGATATAGTAAAGCAATTACAGTATGCTTGCATTTCATACAATAAAGCGACAACCATATGGCTCTCGCCATTGCCGATAACTTCGTTACAAAACATGATCATCTCATACAATAAAATATAGCATCATGTCTTGGCCATATCACATCATTAACATGCCCTGCAAAAACAAGTTAGACGCCCTCTACTTTGTTGTTGCAAGTTTTACGTGGCTGCTACGGGCTTAAGCAAGAACCAATCTCACCTACGCATCAAAACCACAATGATAGTTTGTCAAGTTGATGTTGTTTTAACCTTCGCAAGGACCGGGCGAGCTACACTCGGTTCAACTAAAGTTGGAGAAACCGACACCCGCTAGTCACCAGGTGCAAAGCACGGCGGTAAAACCAGTCTCGTAAGCGCACGCTGTAATGTCGGTCCGGCCGCTTCATCCAACAAGACCGCCAACCAAAGTATGACATGCCGGTAAGCAAGATGACTTATATCGCCCACAACTCACTTGTGTTCTACTCTGCATATAACATCAAACCATAAAACCTAGGCTCGATGCCACCGCTGGGGAACGAGTAATTTCAAAAATTTCCTATGCACACGCAAGATCATGGTGATGCATAGCAATGAGAGGGGAGAGTGTTGTCTACGCACTCGTAGACCGGGCGCAAGTGTCGACGCAACGAGAGAAAGTAGTCGACGCCCTCCCGTCCAACCGATCCAAGCACCAAGCATTCGCACCTCCGAAGTTCTTGACACGCCAGATAGCTCGATGACGCACCTCGATCTACAATCCAAAGAGAGGCCCGAGGGCGAGTTCCACAAGACGACGGCATGGTGACGATCTTGATGTTCTCCTCGTCAGAGGGCTTCGCCAAGCACCGCCACAATATGATCGAGGTGTAATATCGTGGAGGGGGCACCGACACGGCTAAGGAACGATCAATGATCAACTTGTGTCTCCTAGGGTGCCCCTCACCCCGTGATATAAAGGAGGGGGAGGAGGTGGTGCCTCAAGGGGCGCGCTTATAGGGAGGGGGAAACCTACCCAAGTAGGTTTCCTCTTTCCTTATCTTATTTGGAGGGGGAAGGAAGGAGTACTAGTATTAGGAAGTAGTACTAGTAGTAGGAAGGAAGAGAGGGGAAGGAGAAAGGAAAGGGGGCGCCCCTCCCCAATTCGATTAGGCTTGGGGCGCGCCTCCCTTGCTCCTTCTCTTCTTCCTACATGGGCCCAATAAGGCCCATATACCTCCTCGGGGTTCCAGAACCTTCCTGAGTCCAAACTTCTCCTAACCTTTCCGTGTCCAAATATATCCGCCCAATATATCAATCTTTATGTCTCGACCATTTCGAGACTCCTCGCCATGTCCGTGATCATATCCGGACTCAACAACCTTCGTACATCAAAATACATAAACTCATAATATAACTGCCATCGAAACCTTAAGCGCATGGACCTTACGGTTCGAGAACACGTAGACATGACCGAGACATGTCTCCGTCAATAACCAATAGCGGACCTGGATGCCCATATTGGTTCCTACATATTCTACGAAGATCTTTATCGGTCAAACCGCACAACAACATACGTTGTTCCTTTGTCATCGGTATGTTACTTGCCCGAGATTCGATCGCCGGTATCCAATACCTAGTTCAATCTCAGCATCGACAAGTCTCTTTACTCATTCCGTAATACATCATCTCACAACTAACTCATTAGTTGAAATGCTTGCAAGGCTTAAGTGATGTGTATTACCGAGAGGGCCCAGAGATACCTCTCCGACATTCGGAGGACAAATCCTAATCTCGAACCGCCAACTCAACAAGTACATTCAGAGACACCAGAGAGCACCTTTATAATCACCCA